>CM075850.1:105422898-105597898 GCA_037975125.1 Latrodectus hesperus | reverse complement strand
ATTCCTGTTCGACACATTGACAGTGAGTGGATACTAATTAAAATTTAAATAATCTATTTTAAATTACTTTTATTTCAGAAAAGACTTTCAAAAAGAATTTAACACATGTTAAAAGGAAATAGTTCATTCAGTTGATGCAAACTTTCAATTGTTCAAAACGAAACTCGGTAGTTTTCGGAACGCAGAAACTATTAAGTTACGAATATTTTTAATAATATTTGTTTTTTGTGATGAAAAAGGCATGGAAATCTCTGTTAAGAAATTTCAAACGCTGCAAATTAGTTTTCAAGAACTTTATTTAGTTATATAACGTAGAAGTCACAATATTGCCACTTGCTATGGTATTAGCTTAAGATTTTCAACTGACACTAAGACTTATTTTATGAATATAAGATTACCTATCTTGTTATTATCATTAAAGAGCATTTCTTGATTTTGGATTTATTCAACACCAATGGTCATGCGCATAGTAATTTGTCAGATGCTTACAAATTACAATTATTCTTACAATTTCTATAACATATTTAAACTGTAAAATAGTTTGCGATTCGTTTACAAGTAGATATTCAAGCAAAATAGTTTTCGTAAATATCTTTATTAAAAAATTTTTACTATGATTGCATACTGCATACTCTCCTAATACAAATTTATAGCTTATAGATTCATCAATGAATGCATGTAGTTTTTAATTGCTGTGACAAGAATAAAAACATTAATTAATATCTGTCGTTGGAAATCCAAATCACAACAAAAAAGCTTCAAAACTGACATATTTTTTTTCAAGTTAAATTTCAGGCAAATTAATTAATTTCTTTTTTTAAAGAATTGTCACTCTCAACAACTTTCAGTCTACCGCATAAATGCAGTTTCACAACAAATCATTACGACGTCATTTTTAATCTCAGACAAAACGAACTTTTTGGGGCAAACACAAGCTTAATTTAAATTAACTTCTTCAAATAAGTATCCATGAGTTAAGCCTGTGTTTTTGAAATACGTTATGGACAAATCGGAGAAATTTCAGAAAAATGTTCACTATTTCTAATAATTTGTTCTCAATTATTTCCAATTATGGAATCTGGCATCAATATTGGCAACAAAGTTACTATTTTTTTCATTTAATTTTGCTATAAAGTAAATGTCTGTAATAAAAAATGCTTTCATATTTTAAAATTTTTTTATTAGTAGTTTAACTTTACAAGACAACTCCAATCCATACCACATATTGGTTTCAAATATAGTTATCTATAATTAAAATCCTTTTAATAAAATTTGATAAAAGTTGGTATTTTATTTATAGATATAAACTGCATTTTACGAGCTATTTCTTATTAAATATATTATATCATATCAACATTTCCTAATTATTTAATTACCATTTAATGAGGCATTAGATCTTATATATTGATTAAACTTAGACATAAATCCCAGAAATTTAATTTATATGTTAAAAAAAACATACATTTTCAATAAGGTATCTTATATATTTTAATAATAAATTTTTAACGAAGCCGAAATTACTTTTCTTCCAACTGATTCAATAAATATGAAATTCAGGGAAGCATACAGATAGTTTGCTTTTCATTAATGATCACAAATTATTTTTTTAAAAAAATGAGAAAATCAAAAAAATTGTCATTTGTTGTTGCACTGGATGAAAATAATTATTTATTAATAAATGAATCTCATTATTTATCAGTTTGAAAGAATTAAAATATTTATCAAAACATTATTATTTCATAGTATATTAAAGAAAATTGTATTTAATTGAAAGCATAATAAAATATTTTAAAAAATAGTGTCCATTTCCATTACAAAAACTAAATTTACTTGAAAATTACATAAGTAATTTTGAATAAATAATTGGTACAATCATTAATTCAATAAAATCTATTTAACAGTAAGCAATATGATGAAATCTTTATAGAGAAGATATTAGATAGCTGTATTAACGATAAAATGAGAAAGCTAGAAATTTAAAATGTCCAAGTGAAAATTACCTTTTAACTAAGAATTCATGAAATGAGAAATCTAAATAAAATAAAATAAAATAACAACTGAAATTATTTCGGAGAAAATAACCTCTGATAATTAAAATTATTTCAGCACTTAAATTACAGACCGTTAGAAACATTGTATTTTATAAAATATATAAAATATACAATTAACTATATATATATATATATATATATATATATATATATATATATATATATATATATATATATATATATGAAATGAAAGTCATCAAATCAGTTAAGTAGACAAAAAACAGTCAATGAAAGTCATCAATCAGAAAAGTAGACAAAAAAACAGTTCATTTCTCATAATAATAAAAAACACAAACCAAAAGGGATTTTTGTAAAAAAATGCCTTAAGTCATTTTATAAGATTGTTGTTCGATAATTCCACCAGATCATAGATTTGTTAATTCAAAATATTCTTGTATAAAAATAACAAACTTACAGGATAATAGCTATGCATTTGTACTTTTGTTATCGATATAAAGATTTGTGACTCCTATTTCAGTAATGATGTCATGTTCGTAGTGATGTCAACATCATTTCAAAACTGTGGATTTAGCATTCATATGCAAAATGTTTCTAGAGATAGTGCTATAAGCTATCGGGAAAAATATTCTTCTCAACAAAATAAAATAAACTGCTTTTTAATTATTTTATAAGTTTGATTTCGCGGAAAGAAATAGCATAATTATACATAATAGTTTGCAGAGTATCTAGACACATATTTTATTTTCATATAAATTTCTTAATCAATTGGTTTCAGCGGATACATATATATATATATATATATATATATATATATATATATATATATATATATATATATATATATATATATATATATATATATATATATATATATTATATTAATTAATTTATGTGTCCCTTTCAATTTCGCAAAACGAAATCAGATAGAGAAACTAAAATTTAAAAAAATATATTGTAAAATTTATTTCTAATGTAATGAAAAGAGGAGATAAACAAGCATTTTTAATTTTTTAAGTTACAATACGTGATAAATGATGAAACGGAACTATAACTATAAATTTCACTATTAATCTGGCCATACGCTTAGTATAGTATTTCGACATGAATAGTATGACATATAAATTAAATTTAAAATATGTAATATGAAATACTAAGAAAATTCATTTTTAATTATTACATTTTTAATTATTTTTAATAGCTTTAAATAAGAATTTTTGCAGCCATATTACTTGCAATATATAACCATAAATAAACAGATGGGGGAATTTTCCTAACAGTTACTGTTTGATAAATGAAGCTAAATTTTAAATTAAGAAAATCAGTTTAAAAAAGTAAGCAAATCATTTTTGCATGTAAAAATTTATTTATTTTTATTAGTAAAATATAGACGGAAAAAGATTTTTTACAAGTTTAAGCAGATTCTCAAGTAGGTAATAACGAATCAAAACACATGTCTTGTTTAATCTCTCACACACGCAGTTAATTTCCTCTCTCTCACTTTTTTTAGATTAACTAATAAATCAATAACTGAAGGCTTTCTGGAAGAATTCCCTTGTTTTAGTACGACTTAGTTAGATGAATCTTTGATTAGAGTAATAATTAATACTATTTCTTCGTGAGCATCTGAGTCAGAAATTCTCCTCCTTTTCCATGTTCCTGAGACAGACTGAAAGTAATGAATATGTGAGATGAGGAGGACACTTCCCAATAACTCAAATGAATTTTTTCTTACCTGTCCTATAAGTGAGATGTATTGTTGATAAGAAACAACGAGAAAATATTTCATGTTCATGAGAGATAAAATACTTACCACTGGTTGAGTAATGTACTTACTTGAAGAAACAAACGATGAATGTAGTTATGAATCACAATTGTATCGTTATCTTAATAAAAAAATTTTAAGAAAATTATCATCCCTAGAAAGGTATGTCATTTACAGAATAAAATAGAGCAAGCTTATTGTATAATTTCTTAAGAAATTTAAAACCAAATCAATGAAGAAAAGTTAAAAACTATTTTAAGCATTTGCATCAATTCTTATTGACATTAAGTAATAATTTCATTAAATTTGTAATGAAATTTTTGACATCATTACTAATTTGCTTGGCTCTTCAGTAAGTTTTTAATATTTAATTATCACAGTAAAATACATATTGCATTCTGTTTTAGGTTTGTTATAATATGTAAGATGTTATTGTTAAAAATATTTAAAACTGTGTGCGTGTATAGAAATGACACTTAGTAAGCAGCTGGATGGAAGTGAAACAAAAACTAAAATATTCTGCCAATTAGTGAATGATGTAAAATTAATTTGGATTCAGTAGCTGTTTAGAACCTGGGGCCTGAGCAGCTACCAGGCGCGTCGGTAGGCGGTGGATCACCGAACGTCCTGTAGGAATGACAGGATAGCCTTGAATATAGAATCAGAGGCCGCGAACCAGCTCCCGTAAACCCTGGTGTTATGCGTTCCGTGCCTAGGGCTAATTGGCACCGCGGTATTGGTGTCTTAACGGAGCCTCTAGTTGCCTGGCAAACTTCTAGAGTAATTTGCCTTGCCCAGTATCTCAGGCAATGCTGGGTGGACTTATATTACCTGAGCTTATAAATTGTTATCTTGTGGCTGAAAAGACACAAGAAATAACAATCCTTTCTGCATCTACAGGTGATGCCTCTAAAGTTGACCTTGCTGAAAAAGACAAGTGAACTCAGAGGCTGTCTTGTAAAGGGGCAGTAATGAATCCTTCACTTGAGGTAGAAATGACCTCCAAACCATCTTCTGGTGAAAGTCAGGAAGCTATCCCTTGTATGACTGACTCTCTGACCAGATGGGACTATTTCAGCAAGACCCTATCTGCTGGAAATGTCACACGCAAGAGGAAACGGCAGAGCATATCATTTATGAATGCGAGGCTCTTGCCCTCCCTAGATTAACCTCTTTAGGCATCATCCATACTAGAGAGTTACACCTAGACTCCATTAAAGGGTTATCGGACTTTATTAATAAAGTGGGTGACCCGAGTAACTGGAACTAGGAAACATTGGGTTTGGAGTTAATGGTACAAAATGCTGATAAAAGCAGAGGTGCCCAATGACATACAAACCCAATTCTAAGAAGAAGAAGAAGAAGAAGCTGTTTAGAAACTTTGCTTAATCGAAAAGTGTATAAAATCAATGCATGTTGACTATGAACTAATTTTAAACAACCGAGTTTTATTGCTTAATTTAAGGATTTCTTATGAATAACGCATTTTAAACTATACAAAATCATCTGTCTCTTCTTTGAAAAATTCTAAAAATTTAAAGAAAAATGAATCGAAGTTGTGAATTTAATTATGTAACGATTAATTAAATATGTGATTAGCTTAATGTGTTTACATTAACTTCATCATAAGCTGTGTAGTATTTTAGAAATTCAACAATATTCCAAGAAACATTATATGTATGAGTTGTAAGAACATTTGCTCTACATATCCTGTAAGAGAATTGTATTATTGAGTATACAATATTTATTTTATTAAATATTTCGTATATAACATTTTAATACATAAAGACCTATTTTTGTTTTTTACATTTAATAATTTTTTCAAACAACATTTACTCTAATTTTAGTTTAACATTCATAAATATTCACATTAGTAATTTTAAACTTCTTTATTTAGGATCATGAGACATTCCTTGAAAAATACTTGCCTATTGACTACAATTTATGATTTCAATTTGTGCTTTTTTATTTACCATTTTATGTAACAAGAGCAGTCACTCACTGCTGAATCTTTCATCCTAATATGTTGATGACCATTTAGTGAAATGTCTGACACAGAAGTAACATTTTCAGCTAATTAAAATATGTTAGTTATGAAAAGAAGTATTCAATGTTTCCAACAATTAGTTAAATAGTCCATTGTTTAAAGAAAACAAAAGCAAATATTCTGTCTGCTCTTAGTACATTAAATATTAAACAGAATCAAAAATGAAAGAAACATAGTATCATTTCTGTCCCCATCCATACCGTAAAATATCTACTTCAGAAGCTTCATTTATTTTGTGAATCATTAGTTGAAATATTTGTTTCATAAAATATTTTTCAAAACTATATAGAAGCAAAAAGTTTTACGTATATCTTAATATAAACTTTGATGTCTGAAACACAATATTTTTTGAAACTGAATACATATGAATGATTTCAATACGAAGAAACCAATCATCAAAATGTTTACTTATAGTGCTATTTTTGTAAATAATAATAAAAATATGGATTTCAATAATTGTGTGCGTGGGGGTGGGCATACAATTTTCCAAACTATTTCAACAATTTTTATTTTGATTTGCATAGGAATCATATTTTTGTGGAATATATCTCTTAATTAATAAAAGAAACTTAGCAAATATAAATAAGAGTATTATCATGTGAAAAATCTTAAATTTGAATTTTTAAGCAAACAAATTCCAAAATCAAGGTTTTAATTTTAAGTATATATTTTACAAAAGACAAGTTTATAATCAATAACTTTAAAATCACATGTAAGTTTTCAAATTTCTTCCATCAGGCGATATAAGTCCCATTGTAAATTAAAGCAATTATAAAATGGTATTATTATAAAAAATCTAAAACAAATTTTGAAAAATTATTGGAAAATATCAAATAAAAACGCAATTTTAGAGAAAATGTTAATTTTAGGTAGTTAAACTGTTAAAAATCTGAAAAAGATATTTCATCAAACTTTTTAAAAATAACAGTTCAGTAATGTAAATTTATTAGATTTTAATAGTAAATAAGTTAGTAAATTTTTCAGTTTTAAATTACTCCTTTTTATATGAGAAATAAATTTTTATTTTTAAATTCTTAAATGAAGTGGATGCAATATTTACGTAAAGTTTTGAGCAAAATTACCAATTATTATTAAAAAGTAACTTAGTGTAGTAATTTTACTTTTTGTAACTTTATCTTGTTAGACCACCAATTCATAATGCATACATCATTTGAAATTGAAAATCAAACTTTATCTTTGGTAAAAGAATTTTATTTCATATTAGTTTAAGTTTGTAAAATAGTTCTTAGAGGAACCATAGAATTTACTAACAGTTTTTATTTAAAAAAGTTACTAAAATAGTTATAGTTAAAAGTATTTTTCTAATATGTCATTAAAACAACAGTATATAAATCGGTGATTATACAATTAAAAGTTCAAAATCCAATTATATTTTCAGTTTCAGAGTTTTTCCTTCAAACAAATTAAGATTTACAACAGCTCCTGGCCTTGTGAATCTTAGTTTATTATGCCCCTATAGCCCTTTTCTGAGAATCATAATATTTAACATTTTTAAAAAATGGAAAATGCTTATTTTCTTTAATTTATTTAATGACTATAAATACATTGTTGTTAATAAATAAATTAGAAGTTTAGATGTGATTAGAAATATGTAAAAAATGTTTCTATTTGTTTATTTTATTGTGTGTTATTAATAGTAGCACGAATAAGTCTTTCACAGTAGCAAATATCCTGATGAACAATTTAAAACCTTTGACATAAAATTTGGGCATTTAGGCTTTTTTTGTACAAAATAAGAAAAGTATTTTCATTTCTTCAAATGGCATTTGCATTTACTCTATAATTTCAATCATATATATATATATATATATATATATATATATATATATATATATATATATATATATATCGATATTAAATATTGATTTTTTAAATAAATTTATTACTTTTAATTCGACATTGTGAACTACTTATCATTGCTTGAATTTTTATTTCATTTTTGTTTAAATAATAGTTACAGAGAAACAAAATGAAAATAAAAAAATATATTTTATACAAAGACATGTTTTAAAAATATGTGATTTGATTTGTTGTTCTTTTTATTAAAAGGGATTTTTAAAGTACGAATAAGTGACAAAATAATATATGTATATATATATATAATATAAAAATTCTAGCAATGATAAGTTCACAAAGTCGAACTAAAAGTAATAAATTTATTTAGAAAAATGATATTTAAGACTGTTTTCATATATTTAAGACAGTCCTCTCATATATAACTTCTAAAAGATCTTAGAGTGTTGATGAAATTACTTTTTTACTTAGAATCATAAATTATAACATTAAGTTGATAGCTTAATTTCGCTATGATTTTTGAATATACTCGAAATCATATTAAATCTTACTAACCCATAAGGAAGAAAAAACGTATTTGTTGTCATTTTCTAAGTTTATAAATTTATAAATGAAAACTTATTTTAACTCTGAATTTTTTGACTCTAAATACTTTAATTTTACAATACTTTTAATTTTTTTTTAAATGTTTAATTTTTTCATTGAAAGAGGGAAAATTGTATTTCTTTCTGACAAGTCGGCTTAAAATATTATATATCACCTAACAATAAAATGTCTGATAAAATGCACCTAACTATAAAATGACGAATTGAAATCAACAGGAAATTTCATAAGAAGTCAATTATAACAAGAAATGAGGAATTAACAAATAAATCTTATAGAATAAATCAGAAAATGGGTTTAGCTTTAATTAAATCACAAATTACCATCACGTTTTAAAATAATAAATAATGCTGAAATGCATATTATATCCACATTGACGGTTATAAGGAAACTAATTAGATGAATTATGGATGCTAATTTTTATAAACACATTTTTATTTTCTTACTTTTAACTTAATTTTATTTTAAATAAAGAAAAATAGATCTGAGCTATTAAAAAAAATTTATATTCTAATAAAAACTCTGAATTTTCAAAAAATGTTAGTAAATAATATTACAAATTATAATAAATTATTTCGTGTTTTCTATTCCCGAGCTTTTCGAATTACATAGATTTTATAAAATGAAAATCATACCAGTTCTTGTTTTAATTTTTATTAACACTATAGCCCAAGGTAGGCATTAGATTATTGCACAATATCCTTACAGACAGTTTTGTCCTTGACTTTAATACTCTAGTCGGAGACTTTCAAGGTTTTAAGGTCGCTCAAGACATTAACCACCCTTGACTTACTTCTTTTGCACATGGGCTTCCAGCTCAAGATGTTAATCGCTCAGTTATGAGTTAATCTCTCAGTATGCCTAAGTCATGAAATTCTGTCTGCTTTGATGAACCTAATTATATTTTTATGATTGACAAGAGCAAATTTTAATCTAAAATGTGTTATATTTTACATAATTTTTTATATTTGTTTGAGAAAATCTGAAATAAATATTCTTAAGCATTACATTTAAATCAATTTAGTTTCCAAGGAATGATTGAGCTTAAATTTTTTTAAAAGTTTTGTTTTTTCATTGTGAAATATTTTACCTCAATCTCTAAAAAATTTAAATAATAAGGTAATAAAATTTGTTTTTAAATAAAGCAAATTATAATCTAAAATAATGTAGTTATTTAATAAGAATTGGGTTTTAATTACTGCTTGTATACTTTGTTGAATAATAAGGAAACTAAAAAAATGTTGTTTCAAAAATTTAGTTTTTGCTATTTTGCAGACCATGTGTATGATATTATTCAGAAAGGTAAGACAGTATAAGTGACATGTATTAAAAAAGTTAGACTTATGTATATTTACACATTTATTTAAGCTAAATTATTTTTATTGTTTTAATGCAAATAATTAAAAATTATATATGCTATTGTTTTTATAATACTGCAAAGGGCACGTAATATGGAATGTGATCTTAAAACTCCTGTGCTGGTTTGGTTTGATATATAATAATGGGTATTAGTTAAATATCACTCCCGCTTTTTCAAGTATTAAACTAAAAGAAGTCTGGAACGATTTTATTGAGAGTTAATTTAGGAATTTCATCCAAACCTTCTCAATACCTATAAAACAAAGTTGAATTTCCATAGGAAAAATAAATCGATACATAGTGAGAAAAGAAAAACCAATGGAACTTTAGAAACAGATGTTTGCCAAGTTTGGGACTCCTTAAGTGCGAGACAAGAATGATAAAAAGTTGAATGGGAGTTAGAAAAAGACGACTTTTTGACGTTAAGAGAAATCGATTTGAAGAAAATATCAGCAATTTTTTCCCTCATGGGTGTTAGAGTTGCGTATCGAATTTTGAATTGAATGTAGAACGAAAACCGATCCAAAAACTGTTAAGGTAAAAATAAATCCTTTATTGAACAATAATGCCTTCTGTTTGATATTCACAAATAAGAAGATAAAAATATTTAAAGATTTTATTTTTAAGATTAATATAAAAATTGCGATTGACAAGCAAGAAAGAAGAATTCTGTGTATACCAAGTAATATTGAAAGTTAAGAATTAATGCATAATATTTACGAACTGAAGTACATTAAAGAAAATATGTTAAAAATAATATAACTAACTTTGCAAAGAGTTTTGAATAATGTACTTTTTGTTTCATTTTTATATAGTACTCAATTCAATTTTTTTCACTTATAGTTTTATGTGCATTGATAATGCCTAAAAACTCAAATTTTTCCTAGACGATATGATACTCGGTAATAAAAAAAGTGCATAAGAAAGTTGTTAAAACATAATTATGACTATAAATAATTAAATAGCCCTGACTAATTAATTATTTTATGACTTAAATATTTTCCTGGAAATATATTACCATTGTGTCGAAAATATTTGAAGATTATTGATGACTTAGTCATAAGCTATTAGTAGCATTTGATGGGAAACAATAAATTATCAACATACTGTCAAGAAACTATTTACAGATAATATGCTTTAAAATTACATAAGATATTTGAACCTGAGTTATTGACTACACATATGAATAAAATTAATTAAAATTGGAAGGAGTTTCTCAACATTACAAACAGACTACATATTTGTAGTCCGTTTGTAATGTAAAATAATAGTTTCTCGATAGACAGATTGAGAATTTGGCTTAATATGATTGAATGTTTTAAATTAACATGAATTGAGTTTTTAAAATCAAATTTGTGATGCTAATACACATCATTAAATTATTTAAGAAATTAGGAACTTATGATTTTTTTACCACATACAACCTAATGTTTCTATTTTTAAAAATGATGATAAATATCTCACAATATTGAGAACATTTCAATAATAATTATTTTCAAACTGAGGTTCTGTTTCAATTTTCAAATGAATTTATTTCAATGGAAACGTATATCTTAAAAAAAGATGTTTTATGTTTGACGATTATTATGCTTCGAATACAAGTGTAAATATAAATATATTAATATATATGAATGCATTATGTGTTTTATGCCTTAATTTTTATTTAATTCCTGGGTATACTTTATGTCTTTTTTATCCTACATATAGTTGTTTTATTTTGTAATTTTTTCATCCCTGTAAGTCATTTGCTGCATTCAAAATAAAAATAATTTAATGTATGTTTATTGCCTCTATTAATTATTTTTATTTTCGTTCGCAAAATGCACAATAAAATCACTTTTCTTTGCCATATTTCAAAAATTAACTCTGAAAAAAAATTGATGATTGAAACATTTCATTTAATTTAAAATGAGATTTTTGTTAATTTTAAAGAATTTTTTACCAAATTTAACATTCTATGTTACCATTTTCAGCAATATTTTACCATTAATAAGGAGATTTTGCTGAGTTAACTCGAAATAAATTTAATTCTTCATTTACAAAACCTTAAAAAATTTTAATAAGCAGAAAATATATCTTGAAACACGATTTTGAGATTAAGTTATTTAATTTAACGTCACATACATGAAAAGTAAACTTGATGATTTTTCAGATACTGATTTTACAATGAATGAGAATGATAAATCTTTAAAGAGAAGGTTCCGTGTAAAAACCATGACGAATTTCTTTTTCACAAATTCGATACTCCAGAAAATTTGCCTAAAGTATTTGATATAGATTGTTGAATTCTCTAACACTTCTTTTATTCTTTGACAGAATTTCTAAAATGGTTAGTAACATACAAATGAATAAGTGCTATTTTTCTCACAGTCTTTAAATTCCCATAATAGTAAATTCACTGACCAAAGCAATTCTGCAGCTATAGTTTTCAGATTTAAAATTTCTCTTTGAACTTAAGTAACTACAAGATTTGTCTTTAAATTTAAAAATATATATAAAAAACTTCAATTGTTAAAAGAGCTAATTCTAGTTGGATTGATTAAATAAAATTTTATAGAAGTCCAAATATTATAGGGTGTTTGGATAGTTTGATATTAAGGACATGTTGATAGAAGAAAATGCTGCCATGAAGGAAAATTTTGGAAAATATGGAGATTCTCCTGAGAAGAATCCGTTACTTTTTGGAACCCAAAAAGTTTTCAATTTTTCACAATTTTTTTACATATTTAATAATGAGGATTTTCGGTAGGTAATATTTTTTACAAAAAGTAATATTTTTATTTTAGTTTCTAAATCTTTTGTAGATATTCATTGGCATATATCGATCTAAGTACTGGCATATTATTTATATAGATTTAAATTAGTTAATTAGCTAAAAATGTTATTCGATTATCTTCAGATATCCTTTCAAATCATATTTTACAACTCTCACAAACTAATATATGAAACTAAATATCATTAATATCAAGTCATATTTGAAATTATTTTATAAGATCATAGGGAAAAAATTACTAATTTTAAATTGTAGTAAAATCATCATTTTTGTCTGGAAAATAACTAACTAATATATTATCATTATGTTCTCTCTAAAAGCACAGATAAAATTAGAATTTATCATAGCTTAATTTCTATATTAGTATCTGAGTTTAATTTCTTTACATACATGGCAAACTTTCTATAATACAGAATTTTCATCAATACACTTCATTTAGGTGTCATACTCAAATCTTCACATTTTCCTCTAACCATTAGATGTGTATCGTAAGAAAAACCTTGATCAGGATGAAAAAATGGATGTTAAAGTTCAGATTACCAGACTCTATCAATGGCAAAATTAGACTTCAATAATTGTACAACTAGTGTTCAAGAAAATGAAGAATCTAAATCGTTGGTTTTACGTTTCAAAGTATCCGAAGATAACTATATTTCATCATATTCATCCCTTGTCGAGAAAAAATATTTTTATATTCATTATATCTTCTTTTAAATTAAACAATATCTCATTTTATAATGCATTAAATATTTTAGTGTTTTTTTCTTATATAAGTTTAAAAATATTTTAATCAGGCATTCACACCATTTCATTCATTAAAACCTCTGTCATGAAATTTCCTCATTTTTTTGCGCCATAAATCAATTATTTTCATCATTATCAGATTGCAGGCAAATTGAAAACCAAAAATGTTACTCATTTGAAGAGAGGGAATTTCAAAGCCTCTTTAAAACAAAATTCTGATTCTGATTAAAATCATAAAAGTATTAAATTACCTCATACAATTTTTTTGTCAGTCAAGGCCATACCATAGCTCTCACAGGAAAGAATACCATTTGAAAATGTATAAAATTTGTTCATAATTATTATAATAAACATTAACGTAATTAACAAAAATATTGAAAGAATACTGTAACAAAATTAATTATTTAAAATAAAGAATGTTAAAGCTTAAATGTAAAGGGAACCATCGGCTCACAAACATTGCAATATTATTTTTAACTTGATAATATGAAATTCGTATTTTTTAATTAGTTAAATATATCTATATTAACAGTTTATGAGCTTATAAATTAACTTATAACACATATTCATGTTATGAAAACGATGTTAACATTTAAAATTAGCATTTTCTGAAACTGGTAAAATATATGTGAAAGGAACATTAAAGAAATATATAAATATATAAAGCTACATTTATCAATATGCATTAGCATTCCTGGAATGTTGAAAGGTAATGTTTTTTGTACTTAGTCTTTTTTATTTAATAATCTGTTTATTTAAAATACTTAATTTTGATGTTGAAATAGATTAGAATTTGTGTATAATTTATCTATTCTTATATTTTGTTGTACTAGTTCATTATTTCATATTAGAATATTATAACTTTAATAAAAACGTGCCTTTAAAATATTTCATCTTATTACCCATACTTCCATTTATTTAGAACTGATTAATGTAGATTATGATTACTAAATTGTTCTATTACTGAATTGCATTTTTTAAAAAAATTTAAATTGTGATAAATAATATTAAAAAATTCTACTTACAGTAAAAAAATTGGTACTTTTCCGTTAGCCAGGCGCAAATGTCACCAATAGTGAACCAAATGCGAGCCAAGTCAGCAAGGGACGTGAATGACAAAATAGTCAACTTAATAAAAGTCGAAAAGTTTAACTATAAACACATATTAATGAGTTGTAAGCAAGACAGTCTTACACAAAAATAATGCTTTTTATTACTTGTCTTTTCAGAATACAATGATTTCCTGGAGAATTTGCTCAAATGGATTGTTTACTCCTCGTCCCCAAATAAATTCATCAAAGTAAGAAGAAGCTCTTCGATGTTTTTTATTTTTAAATTTGGTACTGCCCCAAAGACATCCAATTTTCTGAGTGTTTGCATCAGTGTCAAGATCATATGTATTTCTGTGACTGACTGTATAGACCAGTTTCTTACATTTTTCTTGTGTAGTAACCCTTCCAGGAATTGGAATACTCGATTGAACCTTCTTCGATGTGATTTGTTATCATATCTAACAGTACAGGTAAAGAACGGTTTGGAACTTTAATTAGAAGGAATTCGTCCGTTTTGCGCTAAACATTAGCAAATATGCACTGCTGTGGAAGAATTTGACCTGCATTTTTCTTTCTTTTTTAAACAAGCTCTCGTCTATTTCAACTATTTTTTGCTCATGTTTCGGTAATGCTACTACGTAAACTACATTTAAGTAGTTGACCCAATCTGCATCTGTATTATTATTCATATCTAGTTGTTTTCATACAATTTGACTCAAGTCATCTCCTTCCTAAAGCTGTAAATAAATCTCAAAGACGTTAGAAACTCAAAAAGGACAATTTAAACCGCGTACCATTACAAATACTCTTTGTGCTATGTCATGTTGAAAGATTTCTCGGTGAACATACCTCTTCACAAGAAGCATGATGATTCTGATCATATGTTGCATTCTTTCACAATATACCTTTCTCGTAAAAAAAGAATCAGCATCTTCTTCAGTTCTGGGTAAAACCAAATTCTTATCTTTTATTTTGAAAAAAATGAAGATAGATAAAAAAAGGCGAGCTTGCTTTGTTTTAAATGAATTTATAGAATAGAGAGCATGGCTACAAACGAACATGCCACTTATGGTTGTAAGAAATTTAGAGGAATTCTGCATTATTTGGTGATTTTTCGCTGGTGCATGGCAAACGGAAAAGTACCAAAAAATCTAATGAAAATCTGTTAAAACCTGCTATAATTAAATTTAAAAGTTAGTTTGGAATTACTTTTATAGTTTTGATTGTTATATGCATTTTCTATCTTGATTAATATAGGTTAGTTATTTACAAGAGGCAAATCTATGTTTTGGGATTAAAGACCTAGTTTTCAAGGGGTTCCCATATGTAAGTTAACTTTTTTCTATGAAAAACCGTATTTTTTATTACCATCATAAAGAATGTTTTTTCTCAATTGTTCACAAGTATTTGAAACGTGACTTGCTAATTTTGGCCACTTTCCAGCATTGTTTAATGATTCTTTTCTTTCTTGAAAACGTTTTCAATTTCAGCTACCTCTGAAATTACCTCTGAATTATCGCTAAAATCAGCTTCTTGTAAAAGTTGATTTTCCAATCTATGTGAAAATATTTATTTGCCATGTACAATTATTTTTATTTTTATATATAATTTTTCTATCATCCTTTTTTGATCAACCACTTATACTGATATTTAGTCAACTAAAAATAATTAGTTCAGTTGCTATAGCATCATTTTTGATTTAAATATAACGTTTTAAGGAAAATTTACAAAACAATGACGCCCATAAAATTTGTTTTTTAACATATAATAGAGCATTATTAATTATTTTAATATAAATTTATCAGCATTTTCATTTTAATAAATTCTTATCACATAAATTATTTTTAGTTGCAAAATTGAAACTGTTTTAGAAAAATAAATTAGGATGCATTTAAGTACTTTTGTCATATGACAAGTATCAAAGATTTCATGTTCGGAAAGTGAGATTTAATTTCTAACTGAGATTGTTTAGTAATAATAAGCTATTAATAGTTTCATTAAAAATAGCCATATTTTACAATCGTCTTTAATAGTTTTGATACCTGTATTTTACAGAACAAATATTTTAAATCATTTTCCTGTTTTTTATTTTTAAGAATTCAAACAAACTTATATAAAGACTACTCATATATGATCATTCCTAATTTAAGTCGAATAAACTGTATGTTGATAGGAATTTCATTAAATTTGATTATACTTAGCAATTCATTTCAAGCCGTATTTTCTATTATTTAAATTGGAATTCAACTTTTGTAGAGAGCAAATCTAGTAATCTAACATTTTACCAAATTTTTCTAAGCATAATTGAATGATCTGTGTTAACCTAATAAAATCTCAGTTATAATTTTAAATTTTGTTTTATCGCATTTGTTTATGCTATATCGTTTCTACTAATAATTCTTCTTAAGCAATATTCAGTTTTCGTAAATATATTTGAATTAATAAACTACTTATATGAAAACCTGAGATGATTAACATACAATTCACTTTTCATTTTTATGTTTAATTTTAGAAAGATATTATTTATTATGTATTTTTAAATTGAAATTTACATTTTCAGTAAAAAATGAAGCACACGATTTCATTTTCAATTCCTATTTATATCTATATTACTTACACAGCCATTCATTTATTTAGTCATAGTAAAAATTTAAATTGAAATAAAAGTCTTTCTGAAACACTATGATAATAATTTTTTTAAATAAAATTTCTCAAATATTATGCGCAGATAAAAAAAGTTTCTTTTAATCGTGTTTTCTCCCCACAGCTTTATTTTTTATATCATTATTTAACCGAGAAAGAAACTCCTGTGAACTAAATTCCGAAGTTACGATTCTTGTTTTTAAATTAAATAGAAATGGGAATATGATAATCCAGAGGGAAATATTGCTTGTGATACAACTACATATTTCATTGGGTTTTGTAACTTTCAGTGACGTTCAAGCTGTATAGAATCCAAAAAATTCTTTTCTTTTTATTATCTATTATCTAAGAACTAGATTTCGTTAGATAAGAAATACAAAATAACTTTCTGAGTTATTGCATTATATATATATATATATATATATATATATATATATATATATATATATATATATATATATATATATATATATATATATATATATATATATATATATATATATGTATATATATTATGCATGACTCTGGAAGCACCGAATGCTTGTTTTCTGTAAATCTTAATTTAAAATTCAAGAGTAATGTGGTTACTCTTGATTCTTTTTTAACTTTAAACATGAAGTCAAGGTACATTTAAACCATTGTACGTAAAATAATATTAAAATTAATACATCTGGCACACCTACCGTATAATTCAGCACATCCCAAATTCTCTGTTAGTGTTTTTTTGGTGGATTTCTTGTTTACCTTGCAATCTGGTTTCATTATGTCATAGAGATGGAAACTTATAAGGATTATGTATAAAATTATACTATGGTAAACATGATATTTATGTCATCGTGAGACATCACAATACATCAGCTGGAAACTTCTCATTATCACAAAAAAAAATTCAGAATTAGGTGTGCTGCATTATGTAGCAGCTATGCTGATCAACTTAATTAAAAGGTATGATACAGGGAAAATAAAAACTTTTTGACGCAGTTTAAAAATTTAAAATATGTTGCACCGTCATAACATCAGAATACTCTTATTTCCAAAAATTTCTGTATTTAACTTTTATTGAAATATCATTTAATTATATAAGACGCTGTATAATATAAAACAATTTATATCATTTTTGTAATATAATTTTAAGAATTTTAAATTATTTAACTGTTGCCTTAAAATGAAATGTATTTATATTAAATCACAGTACATAATTTATATGTTTTATATGGGTGGTATTGTTTAAACATTACATATATATATATATATATATATATATATATATATATATATATATATATATATATATATATATATATATATATATATATATATATATATATATATATATATATATATATGTAATGTGTAAAAATAATTTTCAATAATTGTGAAGATATGTTTGTCTTCCATTTTATAGACAATTTATGATAATATGTAATAAAATTATGATAATGGGTATGTATGTAATAAAAATTATGATGATGAGTATATATGTAATAAAAGTTATGATGATGAGTATATATTTAATAAAAGTTATGATGATGAGTATATATTTAATAAAAGTTATGATGATGAGTATTATATGTAAAAGACATCATGTACGAAATAGTATTTTATTTCATGATTATTCAAAAAATTTTTAATATAAACACATGATTTTGTAAATATTTTATTAATTAAACAGCAAATTCACATCTATACATCTTATGATTTTTTAAAAGTAATACATTGACACAAATAACATCATATTTAAATTAAATATAAAATCTATTCACAATAATGAGTGAATGCTTAAAACTTGACAAATTATACCATAGGATAAAATATAAATATTTAGAGACATTTTCTTATACACACATATCTTCAGTAATAATTGTTTTCATTTTAAAATACTCTAACAATGTGTGTTATTTCTACCTCAATAATTAAGTTTGTAATTACGTATATTTTTCTTAAATCAGTGAAAACTTTTTCAATTACTTCAGTAATATTTAGTAATATGCTTTTCAAACATTCACTGACATATTTAAATAAAACACTTTTTGCATTTCAATTTACTTGTGGTTAAAATATAATATTATCCTAATGTGTATACGTTGAATAAAAATTTGAACAAATAAATATTTTTTAAAATTTATATTTTTATCAAAATGGTCATTCAAGTAACTAACTTACAAGTATGAATTTTCAAAATAAAAAATATGTGATCATAACTTTATAGTTGCTATAAATTTCCATAAAATTTTTAAAATAATTCTTCACAATTCATGAAATAGTAATATGTAGTTAAATCAATGAACAATGAAAAAATAAAATTTTCTTAAAATGATAAAATTTTAGATAAAATGCTTAAGATGTTTATTTTAAATTTGAATATGATATGAAGTATTAAATATCAATACATTTAATAAATAGATTATTTTTGATATTTTATTAATAATAGTAATTTATATAATGATTGTTGATTGCATGTGTGTAATTCCATTTAAAATTTATAAATAATAATATATTTGTAGTAAATAGATAATCATGACATATTTGAACTGGAGTTTGTTACTCTAGTGGTATATTTTAAATTGACATTCTATTATAACTAGTTTTATTTCAATGGCAAAGATATATTTCTGACCAATGTCACTGAAATTAGTAGTAAGAAATTTTGCAAATGAAACTTATAACAAACAAAACATTTTTGTAAATAAATCAAAATCATTTGATGGTAGAAACTACATTAACATTTTTTTGAATATGTAAAAATATGTATTGTAACTCATTATATTGTGAAATCAAAAAATTTAAAGGAAAGATAGATACATAAAAAAGAAGCTAATACTATAAAAGCATAATTGACAAAACTGTTTAGTAGTTGAAAATTGCCAAAACAATTAGGGTAGTTGAGTAGCTTTAAATGATAGAAAATATTCAATTTGTAACTTTGACATCATTTACTATCAATTGCAATTGTCTTACATCTTAAAAATAAGAAGAAATGAGTCAATGAAGTCAAGGAAAAATTACTCGATTTATGAAAACACGAAATTTATATTGAGAATATTAAAACAGCAAAAAAAAGTTTAACAGTGGGTCTTTCATATTAGCAAGAGACGCAACATGCTCCGAAAAAAAAAACGGTTGAAAAAAACTCGAAAATATATAAACTGAAAAATGCCTAGTTAGGAAAATTGAACGTGCTCAGCTGTTTTAGCTTAATCTTCAATCTCAACTGATTTCAATTTATTTTTTATGGTAACACCATAAAAACTAGACACTTCTATAAATGCAAAAGTATTTCATAAAACATAATTTAAATTCCGAACCGTTGATAATCTTGGCTTCAAACTAAGACAATAAGCTTAAGCCAATTTTATCAGGTCCAACTGTCATTACTCTTTTGTTTTTATATACATTTATATACCTTCGTAACCGAAACTAAAAACAACAGTATTTCCTAATTATGATTTTCCATTTTGTTCCTCTCGAAATATTCAATGTCATAATTTTTGCGATTTTCACCTACTTGGTTTTATTTATTTTAACATATCTCTAGATGAGTATATGTTAAGATATGTTATCTTATTTTTAATTAAAATTAAGACATTAATTTATAATTGTATAAATTCATCCATTACCGAAATAAACATTAAAATTGAGGTAGAAAACTTATAAAATGAATACAAATTTATACGCTTGTAGGAACATTGACAACATGTTAATTATATAGATGGAAATATAATTTTACACAAGCACCTCTTCATTTTATTATGAATGAAGTACAAATATAAAATAGATAATTGTGTACAGCTTATAACTACCTAATTATGAATTACTACAAAATCTCTTATCTCACTTTTTACTAAATATTTCACACACAATTAGCTAACACTGTATTTAATATATATTGATGTTTGGCGCTTATTTTGCATTTTACAACGGTTAAAAGTTTGACACTTTGCACATGGTATTATTACATGAACTAATGACGTACCAACACTTATGTTAATTGTGATTCCTGTTATGATCTCACACATACAATTAGCAAATAATTCAGAACGAAATGCTGCTTAGAAACTAATCCATAAAAGCTTGAATTCATCCATTAAATTTAATAAAAGGAGGAATTTATTTAATAATTAGGAAATTTAAAACAAAAATTTATCAGAAAGCTCATAAATTATAAAATGAAATATTTGTGACGAAATTCTGAAATCCTATTAATGTGTAAATCAAATAATTAGAGGAATATTTTGAAGATTCTAGATTATAGCAATGAATAATTATTGAAATCCATGAACAATGATTATATGAATTCATATACATATATATATATAACTCACTTTGATTCAGAGATTATTTATTTTATTTTCTCACTATTCGAATGTTATTTTTCTGAAAAATTTCAAAAATGGCTGATATTTGATGCCATGAATGACTCGTTTCGAATCTTTAGTGTCTTTGAGTTGAATAATAAGCCCCGCAGAGTATTCTGTCAAAAGCATTCCTGAAATCAGGGCTGAATATCGTATAGATAATAGGATTTATTAAAGAGTTTGTGTAACCCATCCATAATAATAAACTAAACACAAGGTCGTTAGGTATTGCCCATTCCCAAATAGCCATCAACAAAGCCATTACAAAGAAAGGTAACCAGCATATGACAAAAGCGCCAGTAATTATCATAAGTGTTTTTGCTGCTTTTCTCTCTCGCTTCGCTTCAGTTGATTCTTTTACATGTTTCTTTTCCCTTTTAGCTAAAACAATCAACCTTCCTAATCCAGCATGTGTTGAACTAATTCCATTTTCTGAAACTTGAGATTGAACCTGATTAGTACATTCAGCAGTATCATTTTCAGTTGAAGGAGGAGAAGTCGGATAATTGGCAGTACTGTTACTTTTTTCAATCAAGACTGCCGATGCGCCTGGTTTGCTTCGAATTCTTTTCCTAGCTTGTTTAAAAATATTCCAATACAGAAGCAGTATAAATATGAGGGGGATGTAGAAGCTCAGGCAGGTTGCAAAAACTTGGTAATACAAATTCTGACTAACAAGACATCGCCCTTCTTCAAGTCTCTGATAAAACTCGGGATCTTTCCAACCGAATATTGGTGCAAACGATATAACAAATGAGCCTGCCCAAACGCCAGAAATAAGCAAATATATTTTTCGACGATCACGACTTCTTGCATACTCTATGTTAGTCACAGCCCAGTACCTGTCAATAGCAATTGCCAATAAGTGCAAAATAGATGAAGTGCAGCAGAGAACGTCTAAAGACGTCCATAATCTGCAAAGCTCAGGGCCAAGTATCCATACTTGCTGATAAACTTCATTGAGAGCACTAAACGGTAGCACCAATATAGCAACCATAAGATCTGCCACAGCAAGTGACAGTATTAAGTAATTTGCAAGCCCTTTCAAATTTTTCTCGGTTGAAATAGCATAAATAACAAACACATTTCCGAGAATCGTAAGTAGTATAAATATTCCGAGAGTTATTGCTGTTGCAATAGCACCTAATCCATTGGCAAACGTAGGGTACAATGCATCAGTGACATTTAAGAGATTTGAATTTTCATCGGTTTGATATTGATTAGAATCAGCAAAGTTGACTGGATCAGAAGGTTTTGCAGTTATAGCGGATATTTCCGTCATAAAAGCCATGATTCTTTCAATTCATACGAATTTGGAATATTCTTTTTTTCAAGTGCAATAGTTTATCTTGTTTTCCTTAGGATTATTTCTTGTTCTTGTATCACTCAAGCCCTGAAAATAAATGAATAAATTAATGACAATCAAACAACTATAAATATTTAACACGTGCAACATTTTAAAATATGTATATAATGCATGGTGTGTTATATCAATGCAGATATACATGTTGTATTGCATTAATATAAGGATACATGGTGTATCAATGTCACAAAATTACAAGCAAGATTGCTAGCAGTCACCTTGTACTTCATTTTATATAAATATCATGTATTACATCTTATTTTGTTTTAAGGATGATGTAAAGTAATGATAACACTAGCTTATGCAGATGAATAACATCTGGACTACCATCTTCTTTTTATGATGAAAATATGACACATTTACCTTAATACTACCGCAAAATTTTTCTCGCATTTGAATTGTAGAAAAATATTAAAGTGTATTGTCATTATTCTTCTCAAATTCAAAAAATGTGTAAGAAATGTTTATTAGATAAATAGATGAAAATTCTGTAGATGAAGTTCATTAGATGAAAATTCTATTTTGTATTAATTATATATATGAAAAAAATTACAACACTTTCTTTATAACAAAAAAACTCTATCTAGTTAATGTCCATCATGGTGTTCTGTAGTATTTTATTAAAAGCAGACAATCATTTGCTATTTTAAACAAAATTGTTTATTTCTTTCTATATTAAGAAAGATGTTTTTATATTTAAGCCTTTCATCCCTTCAATAGGGTTGATTAACTGAGTACCAAGCATGCTTGGGAACTAAACACTGGGGGTCTTACGTTAGGCTAACTATCTAACTGGGACATATGCTTCGCACCCCAGGGCCCTCGGTCATGAAAACAGTTATGGGCACTGTAGGCCTTGGCCCACATGGACTGTCATGCCATGCAGTTTACTTTAGTTTAGTTTTAATATTACTTTCTAATTTATTAACATGGATCCGTTATTGAATTTAGAAATTTATAAATGATGAGTTTTTGAATTCAAAAAACTTTAATCACTTGAATTTGCACCACACTATCTACTGATAAACATGTTTAAGTCATGACATATGTTGTGTTTTTTGTAGTAGCTTCCGAATAAACAAGATGTAGCTCTT
The DNA here is from genome assembly GCA_037975125.1 of Latrodectus hesperus. Classification (NCBI taxonomy): domain Eukaryota; kingdom Metazoa; phylum Arthropoda; class Arachnida; order Araneae; family Theridiidae; genus Latrodectus; species Latrodectus hesperus. Next base: position 105,574,276 of record CM075850.1, on the reverse strand, counting down.
TCCTCATTCTGCGTTTCGCATATTTTCGCTCATGACTACCAAAGAGCGATATTTACTTCCTAGCTCCAAATTATTTGCTTCCCCTCTTTATTTAATATTTTCCTTTGTCTCCTGAATTCGTTTGTTTTGATTAAGATTTAAGCTGATAATTTTATTATTAATGTCCTTGAACTAATTGAAATGCATATTGCAATTCACATTTCATAGCATCTAATAAAATGTATCTAAATTTGAAACTTGTTCTTTATATCTTTCTATCGTCCGTAGCAATTGTGCATTTTTCTAGCTTAGTACTGTCTTAATTTTAACTTAGTTTTCTATAACCAAATTACAAAAGCTGCCCACACAATAAAATCACTGAACTAAAAATTTGTTTTGTGATTTTCCGTATAAAAGATACCTATTTTTATTATGCCGAATCTGCTTCTTTTTTTAGGTGTCCAATAAGTTTCTTTGTGGGTTATATTGTTTTAACAAATATGTAACAAAAATATTTATATTTTCAGGAACTTTATTATATTTATTTAGATTATAGTCTGCATCCTTCACAGATTCATCTTGCAAAATAAAACTTTTAAAAATCAAAATATGTTTGATTATTAACTTTTAATAATTCTAAGAATATTAGTTGATGTTTGTTAATATGCTTTTATCAAGATATACTTCTGAATTCACAATAAATTGTGTTTTTCGTTTTTTAGAAAAGAAGATGAGTAACTTTTTGTAATGTTGATACTTTAATTCCATATTTTTATATCATTTTTACATTAAATTGTTTCTAATTTATAATAAACATTTTATTTTAAAGAAAATGTATTCTAAAAACAGAAAAATTAAAAAAAATTGGCCACCAATATTAATTCTATATTAAAAAGAGTATGATGCACTTATAAACTATGTAAATGTATATAGCTTCTTCAGCTTTTTTTCACAAAATGTACACAATAAAATAAAATAAATTATGATTAAATTATTTTTATAAAACTCCATTTTCAGAATTAAAACAAAAATAGATAGAAGTTAGCAAATATAATTTTTGTACTGTCATAGAATTATTAATTTTTGTAGTAATAAGAGTAAAATAGTTAAACATTTGAATTAAATATTTTTTATTTTAAATGATTTAATTTCAGCAAAACTATACAATTTCCAATACGAAAATTATAAATTTTCTACGCATCAATAATTTAAGCTCTTGGACAACACACAATGATATTTAATCAAGTGAATAAACTGGATCATTTGATTTTTAAATAAAGTCTTCTTAAGGTGAAAAAATTAAGATACTTCCCAATTTCTGAATACATTCATCTGTTCATGACTTTCTGACTACTAAAATAGAAAGCATATAAAAAAGCCTTTCTTTGTAGCTAAATAAAAAATCAAGCTGGGTAAATAAAACTCCCATCATGGAAAATGAATCATAAAATATTGAGCAAACATTTGGAGGCTATAATATTAACGGTTACAGGGAAACCAAATATTTCAACTTTTTACAAATAAAATTTTCGAAGTAATTAGGATCTCTAATTAATGTCCTGTCAACAGAGTACCGAAATAATAATTCTAAAAAAATTTATGATTTTTTTAGAGTATTCCACTTGATTGACGTTTAATTTCTTAATAGAAAAAATCTTGGATGGTATTGTGTACTTAAACATCACAAAAATATATAAAAACAATTTTAAGAATATCAATAACAGTTAATGTTTAATTAAGATTTTAAAGAAAGTAAATTTCAATTAATGTTTTCATAAGTATCTAAAAGTTTTAAATATATATTTAAATAAAAAAAACTAATTTTTCAATTAATTTTGAAGTCTTATGCTCTTGTTTAAATAAAATAAGGAAGTTTGTATAATTTTTAAATATTTTTAATCTCTTTTTTCATTTTTATTTTAAAAGCAATGTCAATTTTTGTTGAAGATATTAATTTTTATATGAATTATTCATTAAACTTACACATTCTTAAAAAATTGCTATGATTTTAGAATTTTTTAAAAAATTGCTTATAATTCCATTTTGCGTGTTTCGCAAATAATCAAGTTTTATAAAACATTATTTTTTATTTAAATTCTTTTAAATGTTAATAAACTGTTGAGAAACTTTTTACGATTAAATATTTTCTTTTGAATGTTTTAAGTGCATGAAATAAGTTTGAAAAAAAGTATTTGCTCTAAAACAGTAATTTTTTACAGAAACATTTTTTAGGATGTTTCCCTGAAACCTAAACTTAAATTAGATATCATTTTATATTTCTTGATCGTAACTTACACATGTTATGTTTTTATAAATTTGAAAACTAATTAACATAATATTTAGTTATTTTTTATGAATGAGATTATGTTGATGACAAGATTTCAAGCGAAAAATAATATTCTAAACTTCACAAAAATAATTAATTTAAAACTAGATATATTAGATTAATGAAAAAGTATGATCTCATCTTGTTGGGAATAATTTTACTAACGTTTTAAGTGTTTTTCACTCTTTCTTCTTTTGCATTTATTTTCTAGAAATTAGAAGTTTAAGAAGCTATTTTTTTGAAATTTTTATTATTTTTATTTTTTTTACGAAATAAACTAATGCTTTTATCAAATAAATTGAATTGCACTATCTTTAAGGAAGAATAGTAATACAATAATTCAACGTTAAAATAACGCAAAATATTAATTCATTGTTTTAAATAATGAACAGCATTATAATTTAATTAACACAATATATAATCATTTAATAAAAATGCCCATAAATTATCAATCCTTAATTGTTATCATATTAGTATTCATAAGAACATTCCTCTTTTATAAAGAAGATCAAATTTAAATTAATTTTTTTGTTGTTAAATGCGCTTATTCATACACCAATAGTGATCAAATAATAAGGTTTAAATTAAAAAATTTAATGACTCCTATCAAAAAAATTCTTTCAATAGATTTCACCTTTTAAATGATGATATAATTATTTATTTAAATGCACCCATATATTTTACTTCCTTATACCAAATTGAAAAATTTTGAACAATAACTTGGTCAGAGGTGTGTTAGTGAATTTAAGAGATAACAGAAATTAATTATTTAATTATCAGTGTTAACTAATAGGAAATAGTAGTTTTAATTTTTTCTTATACACACAATTACTTATTTGATATTAATAAAAGATTCTTCACAGATGTAATTAATTTTCTGCAATATAACATATATAAATATTAAGCAGCAATTTCTATTATTTTAAAAGACAATTTTAAAGCAAAGTGCTTACGATATAAATTTTATCTGAATTTACCTATATACACGGCTAGCCACCCAAATTGCAACAACAAGAAATACAAAATATACCACAACAAAATTTATTTTGTAGACAGCATGTTGACCAAGCATCAAATAATTAAATTTATAGACTTCTAAGAAAAGTGGTTACTGCCAAAATTAGTAGCAAGATTAGCCGCTATTGTTGGAGATCACCGCTGCCACACGCCTCGGCATAGATTCAAAGAGACTTTGGATGCGTCTCTGGGGTACAGCAGACCATGCAGCTTCCATACATCGCCTAAGTTGATTTGGTATGGTCGATGGGGATGTAATCTGGTTCAATTGTTGAGCAACCATAAACCATATGTTTTCCATCGGCGAAAGATCCGGAGAGCGAGCCGACCAGGGAAGCAATTCAATATGGTGATTGACGAAGAACCCTTGGACAATGCATGCCAGGTGTGGTCACGCATTATCCTGTTTAAATATGACTGTGGCAAGCCCTGAAGGTAAGGAAGAATAATTGGCTTCGACACCATCAGTGGCTTGTAAAGTACAGGCAATGCTTACTAGAGGAGTACGAGAGTGATATCCAATACCTTCTCAAATCATAATGCCCGATGTAGGACCAGTGGGGCGGTGCATATCGCAGCTGTTCAGCATCCTCTCTCCACAATATCTATAGACTTGAATGCGAACATCGTGGTGTTGCAAACAGAAGCGTGACTCTTCAGTAAAGGCAATTCCATTCCATTCTGTCGTCTACATCCTTCTTTCATAGCATCATTGGTGGCGGAAACGTCTGTGGTTCTGCGTCAAGGGTAGACGAAGCAATGGATGACTTGCGAGCTGACCACTGTGCTGTAAACGGCGTCGAATGGTACGCGCAGACCCTGGATGATGCTTTATAGACTGAATGTACTGTGCTATGGTTCGTGATGTGGTTGAGCGATCCGTCACTGCTATGCGAACAATTTGCCTGGCATCAGATGTAGTGGCGCACTAAGGCGGATGCGATCGAACACGTCGATCTGTCACCCCTTTTTGTATCCAACGATCACATATCAGCATTATAGTTGTTTGGTTTCTTGCAACACGACTACCATTTTCCCTGAAAGACTATCCACAAACATAGTAGGCTACTATCCTTCCTCTGTTGAGTTAGAATACTTGATCAAAAATTCATCGCTGTTTTCTACGAGGGATAAGTCATCATATTTTTTTGAAAAACCACAAGAAAAACACAAATGCCGAACTTATAATCGTCGAAATCCTTAAACCTTAAATATTGTTTTGAAGTGACACTACAGGTGCGCGTGATGTGCGTCTGTGTTGAAATTCTAATCATTTGCATATCCCACCTCTCCGCTAATGCATGTTGTCAATTTCCTGTTATTTGCATGCTTCCTGCGAAGTATTGCATTAACGGTGACCCAGCAGTATAATTTAAACCAATTCCGAATTAAAAATCACTGATATAAACCAAACCACTGTTAACGTTAAAAAAATTTTAGGAATAATTTTTAAAATGCAATTTTATTATAAAACTGTTGAATTTGGATTATCATATAAATCGTTAACTTCACTGTAAAAATAATATGGTATTAATCTATCATTTTCAATTTTATGTATTTCTGGTTTACACATTTCCCATAATTTATTTTCAAAGAATAAATTATTAAAATAAACTTGACTTCAATTTCCTTAATCATTTATCCAAATTGTAAAGCAATATTTTTAGTAAACTGAATTCAAATGTACAAATTCTAATATATTTCGATTATTTAAGCAACTTTCAAAGTTAAATTAATATCTGTATTCGTCTTTCATCAGTTCAAATCAAAAATAATTATTCCATAAGATTAGTTTATAATTCTTATTTGAAATACATTTTTACCATAAATTTCATAATAATATAATTTATCAGCTTGTGATATAGATATGTATATACCTATATTCCTTTTAATTAATCCATTGTTTATTTAGAAAAAGGATAACATTTCTTTAATGGAAGGATTTAAATATTTTATGTATATTTTAAGGAATTATATAATCTAGTGTAATTTTAAATTACAACAGGAATAAATTTTGAGATGGTGCAAATTCGAAACTTCTATTTCTAGTGTCAGAAAATTTATAGAGTATTATTACTTTCCATATTTTACTTTATGATTTGGCATTTCATTCCGTGACAAAGAATGAAATATATTTATTAAATACTAAAATGATTTTAAACAATACAATTTCGTTTAGTTATTCATTTAGTTTCATTTAGTCATCATCATATTCTTACGTATTTAGTTATGAATGCACACAGAGGATGATTTATAGGATAAATAAGAAAAATATTTCAGAAATTATATTACATATACGAAAAATAAATTGTATTTAATAAATTAAAGAATTGCTAAGCCAATAAAATTATAATATTTAAATTTTAAATATGTTATTAATGCTTTCAACATGTCATCTGAACAAAAAGAAATACATTTTATTTTAAAAATATCTCATACTTTCTCATATATTTTCTAAATCACTTTACGCACTCTTTGTCAAATAAAATCTTCTATTCATAAGCTTCCTGTATTTTGAAGGCAACAAATATGAAAATGTTTTTTTGTTTGGGATTTGTATATATTTTATAAATTAGTAATTGATAAGAAAAAATATATAAATGAATATTGTTTTTTTTTGTATAAATAAGCTTTGTTTGAGTATTATGGTGCCTAAGCTATGATATTAAATACAATTTTAAAAAAATGACGATTTAAAATCTATTCTAAACACACTATTCATTTATTTTTTTCTTTTGCAATTTTCAATATAAACTCATCAAAAGTTGTTATTTAATTAGATAGAATAATTGGAATAATAAACTAAATATTTCAAATTTTCTTGAGGATATTGAAAAAAATGAGTACATTTTTTGTGATAATTGAGAAAACAAAGTATTGGAAAGAACTATCTTTAAATAATTCTTTCACTTTTCTCATTTCCAATAAATTTGAAAACTAAACTTAAAGAGATCATCATTAAAATAAATTAATAAAATTTCTAACCAAATGAGAGAAAATTACTTAATTATTTCCCAAACACGCAAACTTGATCTATTGTCTGTACTAGTTAAAATTGTTTTTATCATAAAACGTAGTTTATAAAAAGGTACGTTGTTTTAAGTTTACTAAAACCCATGATATGAACTTAACTTTAAATGAATACTTTAATTTTATCGTAGATCTATAAATTTTGAATAACATATTTAATATTGATACAAAGAAAGAAAATGTTTGATGCTATGTAAACTAGCTATCGATATTCTCTAATATTTCAGGTGATTCTTGAAACCAGATAACATTATATAGATAAAATCTCCACTTTATTTCATTCCTGCAATTATCCATTTAATATAAATCTCTTCTGATTATATTCGTATACTTAACAGGAACTTTTATAACATTCCTTTCTATGTGATGCTTAAAATTAATCAGCAACTGCAGTTTAGGTCTCCTGAAATATTGATATGGCTGCTAGTTTTCTCATCGGAAACAAAGCATTTTTTGTTGACTTAAGTTCTAAATTACATTTGTGAAACGAAAACACACTAATATGATATTCATTGGAAGTTATTTCACCAAATGCTAATTTGAAACCAATTTTTATATTAATTCACAGCTAGTTACTAAATATTTACATCAGACTTCAATATAATTTTTAGTATGATTAAATAAAGATAAAAATTACAGTCAGAGATATATATTTTAGTCTATCGAATAGTTATATGAAAAATAGTTAATTTCTCTGATGGACCACTTATATCAAGGATTATACTTCTTTAAATAAACAAATTATTCAATCGTAATACAAGCATATCACACCACTCAAAGATTATCTATTAAGAATAATATATTTAAATAATAATTAGATGAAATGATTTTCTTCATATTTGTGGTGAATAAGAATATCAGATTTCAACTCACATACTAACAACGAAAAATACATTTGAGAATCGCTCTTATAAGAGGAAAAAAATCTCAGTGTTTTACCGGGATGCAGCAATTTAGATATATCTATGAAATGAATTATCACTCATTATATTTAAAACGAGTTGATTTGATATCTGTTAAATTATAATACAACATTGTGTACTGTATCCTTGATGCAAGTATTTTTATTGTTTTGTTTCATGTTATAAGACCTAGCTTTTATGTATTTTACTAAATCCTAGGAACCAACATTCTTATAGAATCCTTTATTATGATTTTATGGTAATCAATGCTGACAAGCCAAGATTAGTCTGTATCAGCTGCCAATGTAACACTATCAAGTGCATTATTCAATGTATTAGCATTCTAGCTAATATCCTTGCCAATAAGCATCCATAGCACATCAACGAATGAATACTTGACAGAATTTAATTGTTCAAATTAATAAAATCGGAGATCGATCTTCTTGAATCATTCAGATATTCACGGTTCAGATATTCATGAATAAATTACGGTTCTCAACAAGTTAATCAATTACTCATTAACATCCAATAATGTGAAATAATATTGAAATTGATCAATTTCCTTAAATATGGATTAAGAAATTGATTCATGTATTATTAATTCATACATGGTAGCTAAGAATATTAATGATATTGAAAAATATCCTACCTTATATATAAAATGATTTTTCTGTGATTTAAGATTGATACAAAAATAATTCATTAATATACATTTATTCACTCTATAAGCAAGTTTCTCAAAGCTTTGAGTGTTTGTTCAGCTGATAGCATAATATACGGATTAAGCAAATCTTAATCGAAAGAGAATGGAAAACAGAGTTTTTGCTAATTGTATGCAACTGTTTTTTACTTCATCACATATTACTTTCAGCAAAAAAAATACATTTGAGACAGTAAATATTAAACGCAGAATTGCTGCTTTAAAAGCTTTGAAGCATATGATTGTATTTTCTTATTTTTATTCATAAATACTTAAAATTCTGAATACATTAATGCAAACATTTTCTCGTTTCTTAATTATTTAATTCTGCGTAACATGCAAGCTTTGAAACTTTAAAAAAATAATACAAAATAATTAGGATAATAGGATTAATATAGTAGTTAATACTTAACGAGATTATTGTATCAAAGGTAGGAATTAATTCTGACTTAATTTAAAACTTTGTCATTAGAATTTCAAACACTCCTTATGAGAATGCACACATTTTGAATATGTTGGATTTCACTTTACATTTATTATACTTATTTAGTAATATATATATTTAAGAAAAATATCAAAATTTTAAAAAATTTAGAGCTCTATCTCTTTTTCTAACATTTCGTCTAAGTATAATAAGTGAAAGTGACGCATGTCTAAATAAATATATTCATTTCATTTACATAAATGTATCTTCAATTTAAATCATGTAAGAAAAATGAATTTAAATTGTGTATGCTTTAAACCATGTTTCTCAAGTTGTACGAAATATTTTCAACTGGATGTAAATATAACATAAATAAAATAAAATTCATTGACACACAGCCACAAATGGTCTTAAAAAATATAACAATAATATTTGAAATATTTGTGAATCTTCAGACTTTCTAATTCCTCTTACTGCAAAATACATAGGATTATTATGATTCATAAAAGTTAAATATTACAAAAAATTCAGAATGAAGGAACACTTTCAATAGTTTATTCTTTTTAATAATACTCCTCATTATCCTTTTAAAAATTACTTGTTATTATCATTATAAAATCATAAAAAATATGCAAGACATATAAATTTTGAAATATGCACAATTTTGTGAAATATTTATAATAAATGCTGTTGTTATGTTACATATTGACTAAAATATATTAAAATGTTTTTAAGCATTTAATAATCATATTTTAATTACATTAGAGAAATATTAACTTAAAAATTTAAATTTTAGAAGTTTTGGGGAAAGATAATTTATTCTGCAATTAAACAATGGGAAAAAAGTAGAAATTAAATAAATAAATCAGCAAATTAATAAAAATTTGATTTATGATTTTGCCAAAAAACATGTCTAACAAAGTAATTTAAATTTGCTTAGTTTTTGAAGTACAAAAGGAAAGACACACATTCTTATTTTACATCAGCCACTAATTAAATTAAACATCGGTACAGAAAAATTAGTATACATTATTTTATAACAGTTAATTCCAAGAAACAGAACGTTTTTAAGCAATTAGAGTCATTTTTAATGCCGTCATAAAAAACCAGAATAAAACATATTGCTTATTTTAATTCATTTTCAGATATTTTTTTTAAATATTTATAAATCATGTAATGAATGACGACAAGAAACATCTTATAATTATTTTTTATAAATTAAGAAACATTTATCATTTTAAACTTTCACTTTCAGGCTGATTGAAATACGGGAGAGGTAAGGGAACTGTGACATTTTATGTATAAAAACTTAAATAAGAGTGTTTAGAAGAATGGTAAACTATTTTTATTTTAAAATGCATTCCTAAAACAAATTTATTGCAATTATGCAATGACATAAAAATTAAAAATCACCCTTTCACAGCAAGTAACGTAAAAATTAAAGTAATAAAGCAGAATAATTAAATTGAATAAATTATATATTTCACTGCCATTTTATGAGTAAATAATTTTCAGGAAAAAGATCAAAAACTAATTATGAATTTAAAAAATGTTTCCAAATTAAACTTAAATAATTTTTTTCGTTGCTGAAAAATTTATATAGCATAATTACCTAGAAAAAAAACATAATTTTTGCTTCCTTAATTTATATTGATTAATTATATTGTTATAATTACAGGTTGATGGTACCCCTTAAGGTTCAAAATGTTCAATTCTTTAGGCAAATTTATTTTTATATTTAAAAGAAAAATCTCTTGATATTTATAGATACCCTTTTGCCTTCAGATATATTGATAACTTTATATTTTTTTGTTTTTTAGAATTTGATAAAATTTTCAAAAACATCGATTCTGGAGAATAAAAATTAATTAAAACGAATAAAGATAATTTAAAACTGAATTTTTAGATATTTTTAGTACAATAAAAGAAACTATAAACATGCTTACATTTATGACAAAGCATATTGTTTTAATTTTAAAGTAAATAAATCTATTTTATGAAATTCCAATATTTCTATTAAAATTTATAAAAATGTTATTTTTATTCAGCTAAGTAGAATTAATATTATTTGTAATAATTTTAATAACATCAATAAACAAATAATTTATTGTAAAACATTCTAATTACATTTAAAATTCCAATTAATTTTATTAAATGTTATTTGAATAGTAATGCGTTTCTCATAAGAATATGTAAGGCGTAGTTATGAACTACAGAAAGGTCACTCAAGCCTTAAAGGTCTTATAAGAAGCTAGAAATGTCAATATTATTTACACTTAGTCTTCCACTTTTTATGCTTTCATTTGCAGTTTTGTAGGTTTGAAATTGAATATTTTACTACTGCATTATATAAATTTAATATTTCATTTTGGCAACTATAAACTTGGTATTTTAACTTTGCAATTTTGAATTCATTCGTTTTATTTATTCTCGTGTTATTGTCTTCGACTTTAGTGTGGCTTCGGGGTGTAAATGGCTTCATTCAAACTTAAGTCTGGAGTCATTTCTAAAAAGCCATAATTTGTGCAAATGTGGTTAACACCAAGTGACGAAGCTGGCCATGTTGCTGTTATATTTCATTTGATTCATTATATGTTTCTTCCCTTTTCTTTTTATAATGTATGACTCAAATTTTAAACTTCATAGTATAAATTTTCTTTGACTATTACTTGTTTGCTTAGAACTAGTAGGATTTTTTTTCCACATTGGCCACCATTGTGACTTATTTCGTCGCCAAGTTAAGCTCATGTTTTTTAACGCGGGAAATTTCTTAAAGTTCCAAAAATATGCATTTTTTTAAAATTTACATCACATTATATTTTAAAAAAATCTAAAAAAAAGAACTACTGGAAAATGAATAAAAACTTTTTTTGTTGGGTTTACATTCTTTTTAACAACCGGTGTAACAGATTAGTAAGTAACAATAATGGACTTCTTGATAAGACGTGGAATTCACAAATTGAATGTATATAAAAAATATACAATAAATAAACAAAATAAAAAAGATGTAAATAATAAATAAACAAAAAGAAATTGGAAAAAAGAACAGTTTACGAACTTTGGACGCTGACGACAACAAAACAGAAAAGCAAACAGCGATCAAATGGCTTCGAATTGAAACGTAGAACAAAAAGTTCGACTTGAAAATTTAAACGAAAACTTCAGCCATTCATCTTGTCTAGTGGTCAGTGTACCTGACTGCGGATAAGGGGGTCCTGGGTTCGAATCCCGGTTTGGGCATGGATGTAATTTTTTCTCTCTCTATCTATCCTGTCTTTGTCCTTTCCTTGTATGAATGAGGTGTGAATGGTTGCCTACCCTATAAACGGGTTCCTATGGCATGTGTGTACTGAGGAATTCGGACTCTACACCTAAATATGGTTCAGTTGAAAAAGTGGAGCAGCACACCCCATATTGTCAGCCTGGCTGGCACACGACAGCAACAACAACAACGAAAACTTAAAATGCTGTTGACACTGGAAAGAACCATGATGTAAAAATGATGTAAAACACTAGAAGAAACAGATCTGACAACAAAAAAACTGAAAAGTAACAAAAACTTAAATTGGCAACACTATAATCAAAACAAAGAACACTAGATTTGGCGAGAAATCACTTCGGTTGGGGATATCATACTTACACCGTAATTTCTATCTGTTGGCACAGTATGTAAATAATCTTGTCTGTTTGGTTTATATAATTTTTTAGGATTTGTTCAAATTAAAAAAATTTCTTCGATTATTTATCTGTTGTTGATTCTAATTAAGCTACTTTCGTGCTGAATATATTGCGAAACATATATATATATATATATATATATATATATATATATATATATATATATATATATATATATATATATATATATATATATATATATATATATATATATATATATATATATATATATATATATATATATATATATATATATATATATATATATATATATATATATATATATATATATATATATATATATATATATATATATATATTTGTATATATTCAAATTTATTGAGTAAAATATTTTTCGTAATTCACTAGAACTCTGAAAAAATATTTTTAACAACAATATTTATGACACACCCAATTTACCAAATGATTAAACTATCAATTATCTTAGTTAAAGTTTTAAAACGTTCAATCTTTCATGAGTGATAGGAAAACGATTCGTACATCACGTTTATATTTGTAAAACTTCATTTTCCTTTCTCAATGATGACAACATTTACAAAGTGAAAAACGGGCTTAAAAGTTATTTCCAATGATTCAATATTTTATTTGTGTTGTTGTTACAAATAAATTCAATCATCGATTATTGTTTTATTAAATTATTGTTCATTACACTGTGAAATTAAAACGCATTCACACAGAATAAACTGTAAAAAACTGTTTCTTAATATTTATTTTAGAAAGATTCTAGTTTTTATTTAAATAAGATACGCTGATTGTTTTTGTTATAAGAGACTGAAAAATTCAGAGTTTTCAAGTTACTATGCAAAAATTTTGAATACATCTATGAAGGTATTCTGAAATAAGTACATTGATAGTATTCTAAAATATACTAAAAATTCTCATTATTGTAAAACAAAGTAGCTTTTTCTGGTTCTGTGAACAATCGTTAATTTAATACACGTTATAATACTCAATTTTATAAACTTTATTAACGTAGGTTGTTCTTTACAGCTTTTTTCCTTACAAAACATTTTATTTTCATTGCAAACTTTTTTCAAATACTTATTAGTGAAATGCGTTTAATTTACTTTTAAAATGCTAAACAGTATTTTCTGTGAAGAAAATGTGCGATAAAATAAATTATTTATAAATTAAAATTATCGAATGTTTCCAAACATATTATACATAGAAAAGGAATATATACATCAATTCGTATTGATGTAACTATTTTATAAATTATAAAAGTGATAGGAAGATAATAATACACAAAGTGGCGCTATTAATGTAATTAATAAAAAATAGATTAATAATTGATAAAAATTTTGCTTTGAAAAATATAATTTCAATTATGCACAGTTTTAAAGACATTTTTAAGTTCTAATCCACAACCCAATTAGACCAAATTTATTAGCTGTTAATAATGCATTATAAAATTTACTTAATTTCGGCTCAATATTGTATCAAAATATTGTAAACGTATATATTTGCATTTTATATCTATTAAATTTTAGAGCATATTTTAAAAGTTTTGAATGATTATTTAAATTTTAAATATAGGTTTTTATATATATTTATATACATATACGTATATGCCCCTCACACTTGGCGAGTCATATTCTTTAGATTTAATAAAAGAGAAAATCTAATTTTCCTGCTATTTTTTTAATATTGATTGAATATTAGTGTTCCAACAGATTAAGTATATATTTAGCAATTTATAAAAGCATTAGCGATGTCCTCCAAAGGCTCTAAGTAGGGCGCAAGCAGCTTAGATTATGACAAGATAACCTTTGATTACCCCTTTCGGACGCTCAGCTGAATGGATATTTGAATTCGATTACCTGTAATACATTTCGGCGGTATGCATCGTTAACCGTGACAAAGGTAATGGATTGAAACAACAGAATTCTGAACGGGTTTTGAACTTACATTATGCATTCAGAAAATGGCACGTTTTCCTTTACAGACGACGTCACTGATGAAGTTTAAACTAGAAAGTTAATTTGTAAAACTTAAATTACCATATTAGAGGGAATTTTATCAGTCTTAACTATTGAAATTAAAAGTATTTGTGACATTTAATATGAAAATATTTCACAATTTATGTATATACTAATCTTCACAAATATCTAACAATCGATTTATCTATATACGTATGTATGTATATAAATATATGCACATACATTTACGTTTTATATGTGTATACGTAAGCAAATGTAATATAAGATGCAAAATAAAGATGAAAATATGTAAACAAACCCATAATTAATAAATTTTATTATATGGAAATACTTGAAAGAAAAATATTTTAAAAAATGTGATTAAGAAATATTTCAAAATGAGTGGGGTGAAGGGAATTGTTATAAATTTTGCTTTTATTCACTTTATAAAGACCGTATACATTGATACAATCAAGATAGTTTTCATTAAAAATGACTTTTCATTGAAAATAAAACCAAGATTTCATAAAAAGTAATCATTATACTCAGTAGTTCATTAAAGTTCTAGGAAAGAATTCAATCTCTTGTCCAAAGAGTAATGGGTTTCAAATTGAATATACTACACAACCTGGTTCCAAAAGAGGGTGTAATATTACATAAATGTTAATTTTCACCCTTGTGTCATGAAATATGTTAATTTCTTTAGTTATGGGGGTGTAAAATTATGAAGCAATTAATTGGATTTTGTGTACAGTAGTAAATTACAACAACAAATAGTAAATTAAAGCAGAAAATATACTGTATCATCTTTCATTTAATATCATAATTTTTTTAAATAATATTGTTAACAGAAATTGCTAAATTTTTTAAACAATGTATTGCTAAAATTTAACTAAAATGGGTAATCTTGTAGAAATTTCATTCATAATTTACTATTCAAAAATAATTTAAACGTTTTACTTTAGAACAATATATGAAGTATATAAATCAGGAAATTCCTCTCTATAGTCTTATGATATTTAAAATGTTATTTAAGAAAAATTCAAGAACATTTTAAAATAATTTATTTACACTTAAATGTATGTTTAAAGTAAAATTTCTTTAATGTCATAAATTTAAATAAATGAGATTTACTCAAAAATATATTTTTGTTTTATAGTGAAACAATTAAAATATATTAACCCCGCAGTTGGTGAACTTGAGGCAGTGACGCAGGAGGTCGCTCAGAGTATAGTCCCGCAAAGAGTCTTATTAAAAATCAGTCATTTATTGAACAAATAATTTAAGCCGTTACTAGATTATTTAATTATTAAAATGTAATTCTATTTTTAAGAACATGGTTTTAATATTTAAGAAGATATGTATATATATATATATATATATATATATATATATATATATATATATATATATATATATATATATATATATATATATATATATACATATATATATATATATAATACATTCATAAATTACAAGAACAAAATTACACATACTGGAATTAAAAATTCTGAATAAATATTCATTCTTGGTAAGTATAAAAAAATGTTTTACAAGTAAAATTATTATATTTTGTCCCAGAAATTGTACCTTATAACATAACAGATTGACTTTTGTGGGTTTTATATTTTTTATTAGACATTGGTCCAATGGTAGTAGCTTCTTTGATATATTGGCGCAGATCTCTAGAAAGCTTTTGCTGAGTTCCTACCTTCATATCTACCTCTGAGAGAGCTTACATGCTTTCTTAAACGCTCATATGAAGAAGTAATGCTTAGTATTTAAGGAATTTTCTTTTATTTGCATATTACTTTGGAAGATTCTTTGCTGGCATTAGAATTTTTGTTTTATATCGTAGGCGTTCAATGCACAATAAAAACAACCATTGACATCTGTTGATTTTTTTAGCTAGTAAATTATGTTAGAGACATTTTATATAATATATCAACGCGTCTACATTTATTGCATTATAAAACATTTTTTTTTTCAGTTTTCCTTTCACTGGTTTTATCAATTATCAAAATTTCAGATGTTTTTTTAAATTTTTGATATGGTTTTTCTTTATTTCAATGCGTTTGATTTTCGCTTACAAGAATGTTTCCGTCTAATTGAGGTTTTTCATATTTGATAGTTTGCTTAAATTCACCATCGCGCTATAATGGGAACTGTATATTTCTTTTCTAGGTTCACCGTGGCTGCTTGATCAATACCTTCTAGAAAATATTCAACGGCATTTAATAAAGTTTTCAAAATTTTCACTCTTTTTATTATACTACGTTAATTTTCATTTATACATCATTGTTTAGAATAAATTTGCCAAAAAGAATTACGAAAGCATTTCAGAACCTGTTTATAATAAGAATGAGATCTGTTCAGAAGTTGTTTATAAAAGAAATTTTGAAGCAATATTGGGGTAGCAAAGAGTCTTGAGACATCCTGATAACGTACATATTCCTAAAAAAGTTTGCTTCAAACGAAAAAATGAAAAAAAAGTTGTAAAATAACAGTGCACACATTCCACGGGGAATGTTAGCCAGGAGGATTTTGAAAGGATGATTACTTACAGATAAATAGTTTTCCTGTGGCTTTTTTTAGTCCGAAGTATGGGATGATTCTGTACCACACGTGGCTTACAGTGTGTTAAATTGTTATGCATGACTCAATTGTTACTCAGTTATTCATTGTAATCTTGAAATAATTAGATTAATATGTCCTAGATTAACAGTTGTTTCATTACAAATAAACTCAGTAACGTAAGTTTATATTGTCATTGCAAATCTGCAAGCAAATTCTTCACGTAATCGAATTTGCTGCTCTAAAATATGCGCTGAATTTTCTACTTGGTTAAACGTTTCAGATCTTTTGCTCTATAATGTTACAAATACAATTATAAAGTCATATAAGTACTCTTCTTGGTGATATATAATTCTAAGTCCTAATGAAAACAAATTTATAATAAAAAAGCGGAAACAAATGTGTATGAATAAACCGAAAAGTAGAAAAAATAACGAAAAATTCCATTTAAAACTATCATTTTTCACATGGTTTAACAAAAAACACTAACGAAATACATACTCATATGAGAATTTATTCAATATATTTATACAAAATCTACTACCAACTTAAGAATATAGAAATTTTATTCTCTTAATAAATTCAATAAATAAAGGCAGTTCAATAAAAAATATTATTATTTTTAAACGTAAGATAAAGTTGAATTTTAAAGCTATTTTCGTGTTGAGAAACATGTATTTATATATTTAGTTTTATTCAATAATGATACATGAAAGATATATTATACCATTTAATCTACACTTTTCTAAAATTTATTCATTACTTAATATAATTATAATATTTAGAAGTAAAAAATATTTTATTTAAAATTGGAAAAATAATTTGTATTTAATGGAAAGTTCTAAAATATAAAATCATATTTAATAATATAACTGAAAAAGAATTATAATTTTATTTCCATTTGATAATGCATATAGACTTAAAAAAACTTTTCATACAAAAATTATTAAATGACATTATTAAAAGTGCTGACTTATGCGAATATTTAGTATCAATAAAGAAGTGTTATATTGCGAATAAATAAAGAAATTTTACTTTAAGGAAGTATTTCGAATTACATTGATTCCGAAACCGTTTGCTTAAAAATGTTTCAAGAGCCTTGGAACTTAGAAAGTTATTTTAGTATTTATTATGCTTTATGCTGAATCGTTCAGAGTAGATATTTTTAGGATTATTTTTTGCACATCGTTTGCTAGTGTCCGTTCAGCAAATTCTTACCGTTTGCACAGAAAAAGATTACGGCAGATTATTATCCTTTTTGGTTTAAAATGCCAATAAAATTTTAAAATGATTCAAAGATCTTCTTGCAATCACATGATATCTGTGACAAATGATTATTCGAATTTTTCGAAAAATTAGAACATGAACTAAATATTAATGGTATTATTAAATTTAAAATTGTTATCTTCTTTTAAAGTTTAGTTCATGTGTAAAATGATGATAAGATTTAAAGAAAAAGTGAAAATTTATTAAATCGTATAAATTCATTACTTGTTAAATTAATTTGCCCATGTACTGAAAGTTTTCATAGGCAGTCTCATGGATCGATACTGTTTCATAAGTTTTCGATCAATACAAATTCTTTAAAGTTTAATCAGCATCAATAATTACTTGATGTAAATAGATAAAAAATGATATTATAAGAATATTTGTTTTTTTATCAAACAATATTACTTTGTTCTTGAAATCTATACTTTGTGAATAAAATCATATAAAAATATCAAAAATAAAAATAAAGCGGAAAATTGTTAATAAAAGCTTGAAAAATTAACAAACGAGCATGATATAAAACACTTTATCTCTCAAAAGCAAATAATAAAATTACTTTTTACATTCCAATAAGAAGACGTATTACCTGAACATTAATTAAATTAAACTAGAATTTGTTACATTAAATGCATGATTAATATTAAAGATCCGGGAACTAATACTCTTAGCTAATAAAAGAATCAAATTGTACTTACAAATATTTATAAAAGAAAAATGATCCTATAAGTTTGTTAATAGAAAAATTGGGATACAAATAAAGCGTTTAATAAAAATTCCATAAATATTTCTGCTTTAAGATGCAAAAACAGGGATTTTTCTGTCAAAATATCGAAATTATAATTTGAGGTGTATTATAAGAATTCCTTCCATCTTATTCTTTAAATTCATTCGGCAGCCATGCATAACATCGATAATCATTTAATATTATTCGTTACTATTATGCGTTTGATGGCAAACATAATACCTTTTAAATCTTTAAGTTAAATCTTAGGACTAATAATTACAATACATGATATATATGAAGATTGTATCATGTCATTTTCTCAAGATCAAATATAATATTTATCAGTTTTTCGTCTAAATAATTAGATATCTCACTCAAAATTTTCAGGGGTTTGTAACTCTAGATAATAATATCACCAATTTATATATAAGTATTTTATATAACTACATATTTATATATAGTTTTATATATAATAACTATATATTTACTACTATTATTATTTATTATCTATTACTATTATTACAATAATAACTATTTATATATAACTATATATATATTTATAACTTTTATGGAAATAATATTTTGTTAAATAATCAATTATCTCCTTATTAAAATTTTATTGTGTAAATAGTTAAATATAGCTTGAATATATAAGGCGAAGTATTTGATTAAATTATATATTGTTATTACTTCGGACACTTGGATAAGCAAAGCTCACTATGTCTTGGCTATGCGAATTTAAATCAATAGGGAGCGTCTTTCGTTTAATCAGAGCACCACGAAGGTGAAAGTACGACTTTGCTCTTCAAATTCTCTAGATGGCACCATTAGAGGATCCACTCCCTCAATTTTGATATTGATCTGAAGAGGGAGGACAATTTCTTCACATCATTGTATCCATGGTAACTGCTCAATGACCGACCACAGGACTTTCGATTCCACAATTTTTAATAGCACGTATGTTGCATGCACTCAGTAGGTCTTTAGCGGCATTGGGAATCGAACTCATATTATGTCATAACGAAAACAAAAATTTAAGGGGAAAGTTTTATATTACAATAATTATAAATAATAGTAAATAATTTCTAGTTAAAATATTACAAAATTACATTTTAATGATTTGTGAATATGCATACCATTCAATATTATTTCCCAAATTTCCTTGATGTTAGTTTTTAATAATATCGAAAAGCTGACAACAAGCCCGTTGGGTATAATTCAGCTATTTGTGTTTAATCTTACTTTTTTATTTATTATTCCTGTAAATTTATAATCATTTTTAGATTACACTAGTGCATTTGCTTAGTTAAAAAATAATATTATTAATTTAAAAACTCTGACTATGAAATGGAAATTTAAAAGTTTTATGTGTATTAGTAGGCATAGATAATCAAAATGGTTTAAAAAAGCTTATAAATTTTTGACATGATTTAAATACACTTGTAAGTTAAAAAATCTATTAATTTTTTACATATCTAATTTTCATATGATTTCATTTGTTTGATTTTATTTTAAATTAAAAGATATATGTTTTTTAAACAAAGCAATTAAAATATCTGTTGTATCAATATCCTTATTATTGAATGGTAATGATCACAATATTTCCTGAATATTTTTATTGTAATATGTGAGTCTAAACAAGTAGCACCCCATGGCATCTTTGTTTTTTTCCAACTGTCTATCAATTTAATAATTGTATCACACACAGATTAACATAATTATGGAAATATGTTTATACTTAAATCATGAAAGAGTGAAGCATGATTATCAATTTCTTTTATAATCAGATCAGCTGTATTTCAAAAATGGAGCAAATATTCCTGAAAAACATGAGTTAATGTCATTTTGCTATGAAAAACGTAACATGCAATTTAACTTTTCCAGGCTAGAAAAATGAAATCCTAGGTTTCACGCATTTTGTTATGTTTAAGCTTTTTGTTGAGTAAAATAAATATTGACGCGTGTTATTGGAGCAATAGAAAATTTTGCTGACACGTTGTCAGATGGTTTAGGAAGATGGTCTGAAAAAGTTCCTTCAACATTCCAAAACTTTTATAAAGAGACGCGTTAAGGATGACAAATGACAATATGTCATAGTATTGCTGCGTATTATCTAGTTTAACAAGATATCATATATCATATAAAACCTGAAGATAGCAATTTTACTGCTTAGTTTTCTAAAAAAAATATAGGTTTTATTGAATAACTTATTTATTACAGATTATTTAATTTTGAAATAAAAAATGGAATTTAGTAGATGGAGCATTATTTCCTTCACTAGTTGTTGTAATGGGAATTAATTTTCTTTTAATTATTTTCGTTTCAGAATTTTTGAAATATGTGATATCACACTTGATTAACATTTGGTTTATTAACGATGAATAATAATCATATTTGTTGAATACAGTAGTGTAAATTAAGTATTAATGCTGCCCATAAGATCAGAATTGAAAATGTTCTGAAGCCTGAAGTCATTAAATGTATTTTTACTTTGTAATGAAACTTCGTTTGCTAAGTAAAAAGTACTGTTGCAGTGTTGATGCTTTTTATTATCAGATTTACATAAAAATATACCCGTTTTGATATAAATGTGATAAAAAATTAAAAATTTTATATGATATTTACATTAAAATGTGGTATATTTGGTTTCATAAAAAGCAGTTTTATTCATAACAAACTATTTGGATTTACGAAAGATAAAATATTGATTAGTCACACACTAAAATTAATGAAAAAAAGATTATTATGTTTTATTTCTAGAAAATGTTAGAGGGAAAGGTTCCCAGAAGTTTATAAAGAACTTTTTCAGATCATAAATAATTTTGAAGCTGAAAAAATTGAACAAATCCTCTATCATTTATTGAATTATTTTGAGAATTAGTAAGTTACATATCGGAAATAAGGAAATGTAATACATTTCAGGCTGATATAATTATATTTAAACAAATGTTTCAGCAGTTATTAGTTTTATCTTGATTTAAGATCTTATACATAAACTAACAATGTTTCACTTATCAGAATTATATGCTGCATCTTGTATATATTTACTGTCACCAAAAATTTCATCTTCAAAAGTAACAAGATAGCATTGTCTAATTAGTCTACATTTATTACAAATCCATATATTATTTGTACTGAACAAAATACTTGAAAAAATACGATTTGAGCTTGATAATTTACAGTAAAATTTACTGTTTCAATTTTATTACTTAATGTTTAAATTAAGAACTGACAGAGTTGTAAAAGTCAGACTATTAACTTTAACCCAAGACTTTTGTCCTTTCTTTGCCGGGAGTGGGATATGGAGATGGGACGAGTATTTGTATTTGAGCACTAAATTGATTGGCTTTAATGGTATAAGTACTACGAGTAGCCGATGCTCCGCTCCCAATCAATATAAATGAAAATACTTTTCTATGCTATATCAAAACGTCTAAATTGCTTGTGTTTAACGCATGGTAAGTGTGAAGTCTTAAAATAAAGTGTTTTATTTCATTCAACTATCTGGGAGGCGACAGGATTAGAAACTCACAATATATTTTACAAATACAAGTTTAATCAGAATATTATATTGCAATTAAAACTAATAACAAATAATTCTTCTGTTTTTCATATGTTGATAAATATATATGATAATGAATATACAAGCTCGAAACATTGTTATGTGCGATGTGGTTGAATATGAAACCAAAGGAAAACTGTCTTAACACATTAGCTGCAGAATATAATGAATGCTATTACAAAATCTTGAGGCGACCGTTGGCATGGTTCTACAATCCTGCAAAGTGGACACTTAGTCATGAGGAGTCGGTTTGGCCCCTATGGTCAGTGATTCTGACACTTACCTCGCTCCGAGTCGGATGTGGATGCCAACTAATTCGCCTTTTTACTAATTTTATTTTCAGCCCATCCTTGATTCAGCAGGAAGACCCCGGGAGGCACATTAGAATTTGGAGGTGACACACATAATCAAACGGCCGTCTCAAGACTTATTAGTGGGCATCTGAAAAGCAATGCATTCGAATCTGGGAGCAAAATCTTTTCATTGTGCACAAAATGCAATCTGAAGACGGCTTTCCCCGATCACATCCTGAATGGTTTCGGGCTCCCTCTGGCGGATGTTAGCTCAAGTCCACTACTAGTGCTCGACTTCGCTAGGGTGCACGGTATCTTGGATCTGATCTAGCTTCTGCTTGATCTCTGAAGGATTGAAAATAACCACAACAACAAAAGTATAAATTATTTAGATCGGCAGTTTGGTAGAACATTAAAGTAATACTTATACCCCTCTAAGGACATTATAGGTTTCATATTACCTGATGTATTTAAGTTTATTATAAATTAAAAATACAGGATGATTGTTTCCGGTTTCATTAATAAAATGTATCAAGCACAATATATCAATCAATCTATTTCTAAAATTTATTTTATGTATATGACTAACTTATTTCCCAAATGTAAATTTAAAATGTGATATTAATTAACAAACATTAAGCACCACGCCTAAGTACGTTAATTAATAAAGCCACATTTATCTATCACTCACCACAATTTTATCTTTAAAGATAGTGAACCACATTAACATGGCGTAGGTAAGGGAATCCCGAAAATTCCCACAGCAGACGTGCATGTAGAAGGCAGAAACGTTGCTCTCATCTTCCGTTTCTTCAACAGAAACTGGTATCGAATTCAGAATCTTAAGCTCCAAAGAGCGCTATCCAACCACTAGGCCACAACGAGTCGCAAATGCAGCTCTTAATGAACTGTTACTTTCTTACACAGAAATTTGATATTGACTGCATTCTTTGAAATAAATGGAGTTTATTTTAAATAAAATGGCCGAATGTTTAGCTCTCTGGTTTTTGATTCAACAATTTTCGTGGGTTCGATAAACATCTACATCATAAATGTTTCTATTTGTTTGAATTCCATTTTAATCACTAAGTTATAGACTGGTTAGCCTTTTGAAGAAAGAATTGATGAGAGGTGAGCAAACCAATTAGAAATTTTAAGAAGAAAACATATATTTATAAAATAAAGTGTGATTCAAGTTACTACAAAGTATTTTTGGACAGTAAAATTTATTAGAATTGCAATTTAAGATTGATTAAATAATATTAAAAGTTAAAATTAATCCAAGTTTTCATTTCACTTTGTTTAAAATAAAATTTTGGGTTTTTTCTTACATTTTTCTTAGTAATTCTTTAAAAACGTAGCGAAAATTTTTGAAACTTTTTTTAAGTTCATTTTTTGTTCAAAATAGAAAATGCAGTTCTTAAAGCTTAAATGAAGCATTAAGAGCTGTGAATTTGGCACACATTAATAGATATAAGTATTTAAATCTAAAAAAAAAAAAAAACTTTAATGAAAAAACACGGTAAAAAGGTTTTATACGTATTAAAAAATAAAACAAGTAGAGAAACATTATTTTGCACGTTAAACATAAGGCATAACATAATTGATGCTTCAGAGAAAAAACTATCTTTGATTTGAAGAAAGAAATCGTACCGTAAATTGCGTTTGCAATTTTACTTTTAAGCATTTAATCTTGCGATTCGCAAAAATGAGCGTATTATTTTTGAAGTTAAAATATAAAAAAAAATTATTATCAAGGCATTTTACTTAAAACTCTTCATAAATTTATTTTTACCCTTTGGAATTAACTTTCATATGTGCATATAAGTTTGTATAAATATAAGGTACATATGAATTGATTTTTCAAAGATGCATAAATAAGTTCAGAAACTTTTTCTAAAAATATGACTGAAAAATTGTCAGATGTTATGCAGTTTTGTTTTATATTACATGCTCTTTGATGCTGCAGGCTAAGATACAACAGACTATGAAGTATATATGAAGAAATGAAGAATATTTATTCTATACTTTTTTTTAACACAGTCTGATTTTATTGATACTTTCACTTGCAGAATTCATTAATATTTTTTTAAAAAAATGTGAGATATATGATGTGAGATCCAATGAAAATATTCAGATATGTAAGGAAAAATAAACTAATATAAAGATTTAATTTATCACAAGTAAGCAAAAATTTCTTTATTTTTTAAAATACAAAAAAAATAGCAATTTATATCTTTTTGGTTAATATTTTAATTGAAAAAATGAGTATAAATATTCTTATATTCTTATAAAAATGAGTATAAATATTATACTGTGCTTCCGTTTTTATCTTTGTCGGAAAAGTATTTAGAAGTATTTTCAGTACATAAAATTAGGATCAAAGAGAAACCAGTCTACTGAAGAATTTTAATAAATATCAGCAGAAACAGCATGACGGAGAATAAGCAGACTTGCATAATGGCAACGACATTTTGCCTAGAGCCATTTTTAAATAAAAATAAACAAAATGTCTTACTATGTTCTTTCTGTTTCTAAATCGAGGCATTTATGTTTCTAATCAGAATGAATAAAATACATCAACCAATATCAATAGTATACAAATGAAAATATAATTTTATAGAGAAAAAATTAATATAAGCGGAATTTCTTCAGTTTACTCATGGCGTATTGACCATATAGGCACAAAAGTATCACACTTTATGCAAGATGAAAACGCAATCTTAAAAATTTTTACATCTATTCCTAAATCATTCAAAACAATCAAATGAAAAATTTCAAATAACAAATATTTAGCATACAAACATTTTTAAACAGGAAATTCAAATGAATATCGCCGCTAAAATATAATAATAAAAATTAATTCCATACCTACTAAAATGCATATATAAATATCGAAAATAGCAAAGGTGCAAATATTGTGAAACATTTTAAGTTTCTTATGCGAATTTCAAGGATTTTCTGTAATTATTAACTAAACTTCCATGATAGTAAATTTGAATTTTATTTTCATTTGTACCCCATTGATTTTCTCTTTTGCCTTTTAATTTTTGTAATAATATTTTGTTGTTCAATTTTGAAGAATTTGATTACTGTATAATTTTAATAATTTGATTCTTTTAACTGATTTTGTGTGCATGAATTGCTAAACTTTTCCAACATTTGTGTATTGATAGTTCTTAAATTTAATTTAAATATTATATTTTAGATTTGGAAAAAATTTCACAGTATTCTTACTTCAATTTCCAAAATACAGAAAGTATTAACACATTTTAGAACGATTTCGGGGCCATTTAATTATAGTTTAAAATGTAAAGACTATTTTTTTAAATGATCGATCTGATAGCCTTTTTTTCTGGACTAAAAATAATTTTTATAATAAATTAATGTGTATCATTTTTTTAAAAAAATTGAATTTTTGTTTCGAATCAATAAATTTGTACTTTGAATCTAATTTGGTTAAAATATACTTGAAAATTACATTATTAAAAGCCCGTGAATGTCATCTGTTCAATTAAAACGCATTTTCGTTTTTAGGTACTACAGTGTAAATTGTTTTTAAAAATGAATATGTAATTTTTATTTATTTTCCGCAATATGGAATCATATAAGATTTCACACAGCAGCAACAATAAATTGATTTGTAGGTGCCATGTTAACCTTATGGCAAGATGATTTAGTTGTATTTTTTAAAAAAAATGTATCGTATATTACTCAATCATATCCCAAAAAGACGACATGCAAACATTAATTCGTATTAATTTTTCTAGCTTTAAAGTTTTTTAAATTTCCATCAAGAATTTGCAGTTGCATCAGGACAATTAACATACTCTATTAATTGTTAAACAAATGTTTTTGGCTTAGAAATCCGAAAGTATTGGAAATATTCATTCTTTAAATAAATTTCCTCTGATAGTTTTAATAATAAATACAAAATTATAAATTCACAATTATTTATTTTTGTTACATTTAGCCCAATAATTCATTCGTAAATTTAAATAATTTCAAAATAACGAAACTGCATTTAATGATCACATTCTTTTATCAAAAATGTTTTTTTATAATTACTATCAAATATTTTTTAAATAAAATTTGATTAAAAAAGATTTTTCTCAAGATTATTTATCCTTAGAATAAATTATATCGAGTATGTTTTTTTAATTATTTACATACTGCCATTTTCAAATTTCTCAATTAAAAGTTTATTAATTTGAAGCTTAGGACGAAATGTTGATGCATTATATTAACCAATTATATCACATAGAGTAAATATATGGTTCCGAATTTTTTTCTATGTTTAAGAATTATTTTTCACCATTGGAAATGACAAATCACTTCATCAAGAAGATAAGTGAAGATTCCATCTTAATATTTTTTTTTACTAAACTCCAAAACTTTGTTGACGTAATCCATATTCACAACACTATGTACTTTAATTAAATTTTACTTTTCTTTACTTTGTTTTGCTTTTCAAAATCTTCTTCCAAGCAAAATTGTAGTTTTTTGTAAAACAGCATAAGCATCTGTTAATCAATACATTCGCTGTAAGGCTCTGATGAAACTGATAGGGTAAACTGCCTCTGACAGCTAGCACTTAGAGAGCACAGCGTGAAAATTGCAAGCATGAAACTTCTATTTTTTATCTGGACTGGTAATTGCCGTGAATTCTTGCTGAAATCTAAATGATGAGAATACCGTGCATTGCAGGAAAGAAAAAAACTAGTGTATGAAAATAGGTTAAGTAATGATTACGTATGGTATATGATTGGAAAAAAACTTGTTTGCATTTTGTAAAAAAAGTTTTCGCTCACACATATATGTATTTCACCTTTATTTTCCCAATATTATCTGTTTCCTGTTTTTTAAACAAACAATTTGAGGTAGTTTTGAAAACATTTTTCTCATTTTTATTATTTGCCATTAACTGATTTTAATTTATATTCCTCTTTACAAAAAATTTGCTATTATATGTAGAACATGTATTTATAGCAAAATTAATAATTTCCTAATGTGGAATTTCCAAGAACATAAAAATAAATTGATATTATGAATCTGTTAATTTTTCATAGTTATATTTAATTTTAGGAAATTTTCTGTCAGTATTATAAATTATAAATTTAAAAAATAAACTTGAGAATATATAACGTTGAAAACAGTGTATTTTCCCGATATTTTCAAAATTACAATACTTGTAAAAGCATCAAAACCATTTATCACCTACACATAAATTAAATATTTCAAATTTTAAAAAACTAATATTTCAGAACAAGGCTAAATCTTTACCAGTAATATCAATGTTTCCAGTAGCGCTGTAACATTTAATATGCATCAACTCAATATAGAATGGCACATTGTACTAAATTTCTATTCGAATTATTAATTATGTAACTTATAGTCCATAATGTATATTCTTACAATTATAGATTAAAAATACTCTGTTTAATACCCTGTTTGCAATTTTAATCTAGTTGATAAATTAAATTTAAGTAATTTTTCTATGCTGCGTTATTACTTTTGGTTAAAAAACAATAAAAAGCAAACTACATAAACAAATATTTGAGATTAACTGGCATTTAAAACTAATGCTGTTTCTTTTAAGTCATCATCCATACTATAAATCATCAATTTTTAATTAATGTTTAGGGTAAATGTAAATATATGTGCAATTAGAATTTCTTTTTAAATTTACAATATGGCATGGACATATTTCATATCAAAAGTGAACGAATAGTTTTTATCTATTTGAGCAAATATGGTAAATATAATTATTTTATCAGCTTTTAACACATTTTTCAAATTTTTATTCACACTGAGATCAGTTTAACCAGTTAAATATTTTAAATCTAAAAATTTACATTTTAGTTATTTCATTTTATTTAAAATTCTGAAAACATTGAAAATAATTTAAAAGGAAAAATATTTAAGCATAATAAAAATAATAATAGTTATTACAATTAAACTTGGAAAATAATATATTTAAATGAACAATTTAATCATAACAATATTTAAATTTCTGAAATGAATAATTGTAAATTAAATTGTCCTGATGTTTTAAGTAAATAAATGATTTATCAATGTTAATTAATTGATAAACCTATATATAAAATACAAATATAAGTAAAATTTATCTTTAAGAATCTCTGAACTTTACATCTATTTAATTTAAGATGTAGTTTTATACATTTATAATCACACATAATAAATCAAACTATTTTAAAATGTAAAATTTGTAAATAATCGTTGATTTTAATATTCTACACTGCTGGACAATTGCTAAGGACGGATCACAAATTGCAATGTAGCATAACATTAAGCGAGATATGAGGCCTAGTAGGATAAAATATAGTTGCCACACTGTTCAGACATTAGAATAAAAAATATTTATTGTTCTGGAAAATAAAAAAGAACTGTGAAACATCTGAAAGGAAAAAAATGTTCATTTGACGCTTCATACGGAAAAATGGAACAATGCATCTAAAAGTCAACAGGCATCTTGAAGAAAGGTATCAGTACGGGATATGTCCAACGTGAAGTGTGATGCAACATTCCACACGTCGTATCATACTTTGAACAACATTATCCAGCAACTGTTGAGGCAATTTATCCCATTCCTCTGGGAGTGTACGGATGAGGGTGTTCTTGTTTGTCGGAGGATAGTTTCGACCACCAACTTGCCTCCGCAAAGCATCCCACACATTTTCAATGGGGCTTAGATCTGGAGAACGTGATGGCCATACGAGGCGTTGAATACCCTCGCTGTCTAGACAATCCTGAACAGCGAGTGTTCGATGACATGTTGCGTTGTCGTCTATAAAAACAAATTTATCACCGACAACACCACGGAAAAGATGAACATGAGGAAGTAGAGCTTCATTAATGTATCGTTGGCCCGTCACAGACCCATTCGCAATTGCATGTAGGGGCGTGCGGCTATTGATCATGATGCCGGCTCACACCATGACACTGCATGTCGGATATCGGTCCCTTTCCTGGATATTTTCTGGATGATAAGCAGTACCACTCTCGCGCCAGATCAGTTGGCGCCTACAATTCGATGACAGACTGAACCTACTCTTATCTGAGAATAGTACGCATGCCCAGTCCTGTTCAGTCCAATTTGGATGCTCACGACACCTTTGCAAATGGGCAGTACGTTGCTGTCTGGTCAATGGGACACACACAACAAGTTTGCGGGCGTATAGTCCTCCTCCCCTCAAACATCTGGCAAAAGTTTTACGGGAGATCTGCTTTGATGAGGCAGCAAAAAACTGATTTGCCACCTGCTGAGCTGTGGTGCGCCTGTTCGCTTTTGCTGATAGGACGATATATCTGTCTTCTTCAGGCGTCGTACTTCTTACACGACCTCTCCCGTGCCGCCTACTACACATTCCAGTAGTTTTAAATGACTTCCACAGCTGTGTGAAACAGCGCTGTGAGCGATGTCGAACTCCCTGGCAACATTTGTTATTTTTCGCCCTACTTCGATCTTTTCAATAATTCGGCCACGCATAAAATCATCTAAGTGATGTCGGGAAGACATGCCAAAGATTTCAAGTTCGTCTATTAAAACTTTTCCTGTAAAACTTTGACTTGAAACAACAACTGTCCACATGCGTCAAAACCTATAAAGCTCTTATGAAAGCTATCACGTGATGAACAGACGTGGAAAAGAAATTTGCATACGCATACTTCTTCTTACTATATTCCGCACTTATTCTAATTTTCCACATTTTGCTTCCTTTCATTTTGTGATTGATATGGATGATATTGTTATCCGTCCTTTGCAATTGTCCAGCAGTGTACTATAAGAGCTATAACATATTTACCAGCTCAGTTTTTATTTACATTGATCATTTTTCATTATCTTATAAGTGTTAATCATAAATAGTAACATAGAAACAAAACTTAATAGACAAAATATTTAACATTGTCCTTTTTTGTTTCGTGTTATTATAATTTTATCTTTTATATTTTCAATAGTAATCAAAGGGTTCGGAAATGCTTTTTTTATCAAAGGAACAATGAGCTCTAAAGTATTATTATTGAATACTAAGATTATTTTCAATATATATTGAGAATTTTAATTTTTAAAAACTAATTAAACATTTTAATAATTAGAGTTTGAAATAAAAAAACATTAAAATGGTTAAAATTACTTAGTTAATTATGCGTTTGATATTTTTTTAAAATTATTTCATTATTTGAAGATCCTAAATTATTTTTCTTATTAGTTTCTCCAAAATTCAATTTTGTGTATATATTAAACTAAATACAACATTATTGAATTTATATATAATTAACATATTTATGAAATTTTTTATGAATTTAATTTTTATAACATTACTTGAAGTTCCTATATCATTCTACTTGCCAGTAGTTTAAAAATTAAATTTTCTGTATTTATTAAATTAAATTATATTATTGAATTTATGTATACATTAATACATTTATTGGTTTTTTAATATTTTGGTTTTGAATATTTTTTGATAAAGAATTTTGTTCTTACAAATAAACATTTTATGAGACCGTGTTGCTTTTAACGAACATAAAACTTTCCTTTCTCAAATTATTTAAACTCATAAATATCAACATGTGGCAAAAAAATCCTTACACAATTGATGGATTAAGGATAAATTAAAACGCTTGGAATATAAGCACACCCTATTTTTTTACTGTAATAAAATCACTTTCTGAAAAGTTTAATATCATGAGAATCAATAAATTTGATTATTTTAATGGCGTTCTTTTTTATTTTTAGAAATTAGCAGGAAAGTTCATGATAATATTTTTTCATCGCGAATTTGATCTCTTACAATTATATGTGTAAATATGTAACTGTTTTAAACGTAAATAACTATAACAATTTTTAATTGTTACAAAGAAATTATGTAACTTTCGTAACCACACTTTTTCATAACTATTGTGCTTAAATTTCTAAGAAAATTTGCATATTTAAAATAAAATAAAGATTCAGCTGGTAAATTTTATAAACTAAATAAATATACTCGTAATAATGATCCAGAATTATCTGAGTGCATTTATATATGTGCATACATATGTGTGTGCACATATGTATGATATGTATACGCAAGATTGTGTGCCAATCTGTTTTAACAGATTTTTAACATTACACATGCCATGTTCTATACCATCATAACTCGTGCTTAAAATATTTGATACAATTGTTTCAAATACCACAAAATTTTTACAAAAAATTTAAAAAAAAGCTCATGCTTAAAATATAGGATAATTTTTTTTAAATATTAAAAAATGTTCAAGAAAAAGCACATGTGTTACAAACACACTTTTAAGCAAAAACTAATTGTGTCAACGGAGCTGTTAATACTCGTTACATTATTTATATTTAATAAATTTGTCCATATTTTGTGTGTGTATTCTAAGTTTATCATTAACAGTTAAAATATTTGAATCTAAATCTGTGGATATCAAGTCATGGATAAAAATGCTCAAAGTTTCATTGGTTTGGCTTAAATTGAAATTGCATAAGACATGTTAATGAAATAGTAGTTAACTTGAATTTGCTGGAATATTCTTTTATTCCAACATAGCTATAAAGGATATTGTGTGAGTAAACAAAAATATTTGTTTTACAAATTCATTTTGAAGTTTATGAACCTAACAACTGTCTTTTGGTATAAATTTCTATATATGTATAATTTTAATGAAGTACATGAGATGCTTAGAAAATTCAACGAAAGATTAGATAAAGTTCTTTCTTTGATTTTTTGTCATCATGCTCATTTTCAAAAGTGCAAAATTGTTGATTAAGCCATTTTCAAAAGTAAAAACTTTTTCTTTAAATACTAATCATAATTTCTGTGTGTCTAGAAATAGTTATCCATATTTAAATTTTTTTTATTTTCAGAAATTTTGTTTTCAGCATTCATAAAAGTTATTGTGTCTTAGTATTGTGGATATTATTTTTACAAGATCCATTTAAGAGTTTTCAAAAGAACATAGTTTTCTGCATGACAATTATTTAATATTTTAAAGAAGATAAGATAGTTTTCAGCATTATTACAGTAAATTTATAAATATGTAGCAAATGCACATTCAGTACTATTGTTAATTTTGTGTCGTCTGTAAAAATAATAAGATATTTATTTGTTAATCAATAGTTGCGTCAGTAGCTGCAAGAATAAAGGAGGAAAAAATGTTAAACAGTCACTGATCGCACACACTTTAAAGGACTGCACTCACGTTACTGTAACAGTAAACACGAATAGATCCATTCTGAAAAAATCAATAATTAAAATAACTCAAAGCTTAAAAAGTTTAAATGTTAAAAATTATTGGTATTATGTACAGAATCTAATTATTTTTGTTAGTCAAATATTCAGTATTAATAAATATATTGATTACAATCAATTTAGGAATGATTTTGATATTGCATGGTGAATGAATATATTTATTTATGTTTTATTATCAACATAAAACAGAGGATTCTATCAACAGATAAATTCCTTTTTTAGAAGGGAATCTCAGATTATCTTATTACCAAATAAAATTAATAAAATTCTTAAAAATAGCACATTGATTTTGGAATTATACTTAAATATAATTTATTTTGTAGACACACTATGTTAACAATTACGTTTCCTTAATACAATAATTTAATATGTTTTATTTCAGTAAAATGAGAGAAATTAAACTTTTACGTGATTTAAGTTTCAAGGTTTCGAAAATTTGTAATAATAGCACATAAAACGCAAAAACTTTTTAAGAGTTAAAAACAAATTGAAAACATTATACATTCATGCCCATAAATTAAGGATAATCCAGAATCGCACAGAAAGTGAACTCTAAAATAAAAATCTCACATGTAGAATTATCATACACATCTTGAAGAATTTATGTAAATTACAAGAAAAAACCAGATGGTGCTAATAGTACGTCATAATGACGAGAGTGTAAGAGAGGGGTATATAAGGAATGGTTAAAAAGGAGTAAAATTGTTCACAAGCACTTTAAAAGCCTTTCAGTGCAATAACCGCATAGTTATGGAACAAAGGAAACATTTGGATGATGTTTTACGTGGTAGAATTATCGGCCGTCTGGAATGTGGACGTACCCAGTTGGAAGTATCCGAGGAACTTGGAATCCCCCAGAGTGTCATCTGCAGTCTTTGGTAAATTTTACAAGATAATTTTAATGTGAGTAGACGCACAGGTTGCCCCCGATTTACAACGCCGAATAAGGACCGGTATTTTGCAGTTACTGCCAAAAGAAACATACGGAGCTCAGCATCAGACCTGTCTCGTCAGCTCTCTTTAGCTACTGGTACGACAGTTTCAAGTCAGACCATGTACAGACGCTTAGGGCACATTCATCTGCTCATAGGCTTGTCAGATGTGTTCCACTTACATCAGCTCACTATCGCCTGTGGTTAGCCTGGAGTAAAGAGCATGCATTGTGGACACCACTACAGTGGTCTCGTGTGATGTTTTCCGATGATACCAGGTTTAGCTTTCAGTCTGATTCTCACCGGACCTTCATATGGAGAGAGCCAGGTACCCTTTACCACCAAGAGAACACCAGTGAACGACACCGTTACTTTGGTGCAGGATTGCTCGTTTTTGGAGGAATTATTCTGTGTTCCAGAACTAACCTGCATATTCCGAATGAAACCATGAGAGGCCACATCTATCGGGATATCATCATGGAACAATATGTACGTTTGTTTCGGAGCGCCATGGGTGCAGAATTTCTGTTTATGGATGAAAACGCCCATCCTTACCATGCAAACATTGTAGACGAATGCCTTCAATCAGAGGACATCATCCGTATGGACTGGCCAGCATACTCACCGGACTTGAATCCAATAGGGCATGTGTGGGACATGCTTCGTCGACGTATTGCAGCTCGTCAACCACCTCCCATATGTCTACCGGAGCTTTGGAGAACATTGCTTGAAGAGTGGTGTAATATTCTCCAAGATCAAATCAATAATTGGATACTCAGAATACCTAGGTGTAGTATGGCCTGTATTGCATCTTCTGGGGGCATACTATGTATGTAACCAACCATGTTATATTGGTTTTGTAAATAGGTTCTTGTTTGAAATTTGCTCCAGGGAGTAAAAATTGCAATTTTTATTAATGATGACAAACATATAGCATCTTTTTTGCTCTTTACCTTTTTTTAATAATAGACTTTACAAGTAAGTCACATTTGTTTTGCTTCTATCTCTTTCTTTGACTAAACTTGCATTATCCTTAATTTATGGACACGAGTGTAAGAATCAATAATAAGATTAAATACAATCCCAAACCAATTTTTTAAATTTAAAGATGCTTTCATCCTATTTCGTAAGTTAAGCATTTGTGTAAAAATCTAAAATCATTTATTAAAATAACGTAATCGCTAAGTAATGTAATTCTTAATTGAGTTTGAAAACTTGTCTAAGGTTGCAATTAAAGAAAACAAAAATTCATAATGTTGCTTTAAACTTCCTTTAACAATGAAAACGAATTTATGAGAAATCAGTTCATTTTAACTTTGAATTGAATTCTTAAAATATGATTCGTTTGCCATTAATCCCTATAAGTCTTATAAAACTTATGCTTTTGAGAAAATTAATTAAATGTTATACTTTCACGCAAAACTTAAAAGTCTAATTTAATTGAACAAGGGCTCCTAATTTATTTTTAAGCTTATAACAGGAATTCAATTTCTTAATGAAATTTATGCATTATTTAGTATTTTATGAATGAATCTCATGGAATTATTTTAAACAAACCAGCTTAATATAATATTGCTTGATTAGTTTTCATTTTATGTATACACATAGTTACAAAGGAAGTGTATTCTGTATGATATATTTTGGACAATGTTTAAAATATAAAAGCTACTTTTTTGGAGAATTAATCATGAATATGACAAATATTTCCCATAATTTCAGATTCATGCAATAAATCTTTTACACATTTTCCACGTATTTTTAAATATTTGTTCCCATTATTATTATCTATAGCATAAATATCAGATTTTTAAACAAATAGATTTTGGTTAAATGTCTAGTAATTCCTATCTACAAGTTCTACAGAATTAGCAACTTCAAAATATAATAGATTTCCCAATAAGAGACAAGATTCTAGGTGTGACAATATTTATATGTAGGAAGTGTTTATATCTATAAAATGTTTAAAAAAATTTAATAAACATAATTAACGTTTAAATAAACATTGCGTTTCCATTTTTTAAAACTAAATCATCTTTTATTTCAGATGGACTTTCGTACTCTAAAATATAAAGGATTGATCTTCATACAAGACCTATCTACATAATTTTCTTTTAAAAGCTTCAATATACTATCAAATTACATATCTTTCTAATGTTTTTTAAAATTTCTTCATTAGTTAATTACATGTTGTTGAAATCAGAGAGAAAAACATATCTTCAAAGAGATAATTAAATAAATAATAAATATTTTATAGAATTTAAAATTTTTAACATAAAGCTAATTAAAAGGAATGTTTTTATTTTTAACGATATAAATAATAAGCATTTGCTTAGAAAAATAAATTGGGCTGAATTGTGCACAGGAGCTTTTCAAATTTAATCATTATTTAAGTCCATTGTTTTTCCACTTTGAGAATATTTCTATGGAATACATTTAAATAAAAGAATATTGTGGTACTAAAGTTATTAATTCAAATTCAAACGGATTTATTTTCTGGAAGCATACAATTATTTTATATTTGTAGCAATTATATGCTTCACTTATTTTGAAACTTCAATTTTTACGTATTAGAAATTGGTTAATTTATATACTTGAAGGAATATTTTAAGAATTATTTCTATGCTTTAAAAATAAAATCGTATTTAAAATATTGTTCCACCTCAGCTTACTCAGCTCAGTAAGCAAACTTAATTGATATTTTTTTCTCTAGTTTTTGAAACAAAATAATAAGAATCTTGAATGAATTCGTTTCTTTGAGTTGAAATCTCTAAACATGTAGAAAATATTTTCAGTTTTTTATGTTAAAAATTTACTTTCTTCCTAAAGTTTTCTAAAATTTCTTAATTTAAAATGAAAAGATAATACTATCGCTTAAAAATACTCAAAAATTATTAAAAACGTCGTGCATATTCTTTAGCAGGGTTTCAAATTCTCAACATTTCTTTTACTGTAGAAGTTTCAATATCCATTTCAGAATATTACTTCGTTTTTATAGTTGATACTTATGGAAATTGAAAATATTTCCTTTGAGTTTAGACCTTTATGAAATCAAAATTCTTCAAAGTAATCAATGTTTCATTATAAAAACTACTTTCAACCTCTTAGAATATTGAAAACATTCAAAATATATATTTTTCATATTATTTTTATATGTTTCGTCTTTACATTAAATTTTTCCTTGAGTAATATAGTATTTTAATAATGGTTCAAAAACTTAAAAATCAGATGTTCAGTTTATTTTGCCTGAGTTTTTCTGGATGTTTATTTAATGATGTCATGTTAAATATTTTTTATATAACCAATTTTTTCTGTTTATTTCTAAGTTTTTAACTTATTATTACACATTTCGGTAATGTTTACAACGTGCTTTACGAATGGCTTCTAACTGATACTTTAATAAATGTACAAATCATTTTATGATATTGATGTAAATAAAATTATTACGAATTTTTATATTCAAAGGAAGTCTCCGTACAATGTTATCAAAACTAATGGTGATTTTCTTTGATTTTTCTTCTTTCCTTTTCATAATGTTTAAATTATGTGTTACAAATATTTTGCATTTGTTAAGCAAACTAGAATGTTTCTTGATTACATTACATGCATACAAGCTTCACTTTAAAAGTTTTGGTATATAGTTAAGTTTATAAAGTTGTATATACTAGTATTTATTTATATAATCTTAGTCTTTTTAAACCCAAATGCACTTCTGTATGACTAGATTTTTCAATCATCGAATACCTCAAAATGTTCATTTCTTAGAATTAAAGAAAATTATTTTCTTTCGGATTTATGAAATGAATGTGTAGTCCACGTAAGTTCTTTTTCTAAATTAAAACATAGCTAGATCAGATGAATATGGTGAATGTTACATTACTTTTTAATAATAATTATTAAAGAAATTCAAATGCTAATCATGTTGAATAATTTTAAGACTTTCTTTTATGAGAGGCTCCAGATTTTGATTCTCAGTTAAATTATTATGTGAATTCACTACTTCCAATTATATTTTTATGTAATTCAAAAACATTTTTACATATGGTAGGGAATCAAATGTTAGGTGGTTTCTGCTTCATTTGGCAGGTTATCATCACCGAGCATTTTCCGTGGGACATTACATTATCCATACATGGAGTTGAAAATGGTCCTGCTGTTTGTTATTCCAATTGGAGAGAATTACTATTTCCATAAAATTCTGCAAATATTTATAACATGATTTCCTAAGGTAAAAGTTTACTTCTTTCTTCAAATGCTGACTGAAAACATTGAAGATATTATGCTTGATTTAACACATTTTCAAAATTGTTTTGTGCATGATTTTCTCACCTGAACTTCATTATTTTTGGTGTTAATATTACTGTAAACTAAACTTATTATTGCAATCGTTCAAAAACAAAATACATGGCGTAGAATAAAATATTAATAATTTCAAATTACATTGTTAATCATTTTCTGCCACATCTTGCCTAAAAATATCCGTGTAACCTTTCAATAGTTCTGCTCATAAGAGATTTACTTTCGAATTACTATAGATGAAAAGTAACATAAAAAATAAGTATCATTGCATATATTCATAAAACTTTTCAAATATATTCAATATTACTTCAAAGCATTTTTATTTTATAATATTTTTCATTGTTTAAAAATAAAAATTGCACTAAAATGTTTATTTACTATCATGCTAAAGTTTTGAAATTGAATATTTAATGTTAAAATCAATGTTTGATTCCTTACAAAAAATAAAAGAATTAAATTTTTAACTATGTAACAATTAATACTCAAAAAAGAAACAAAAATGAACATTTACCTTAAATTTTTACCATTACTCATTGAAGTTGGCATCAGAATGGATTGGG
Source organism: Latrodectus hesperus (assembly GCA_037975125.1). Taxonomy (NCBI): domain Eukaryota; kingdom Metazoa; phylum Arthropoda; class Arachnida; order Araneae; family Theridiidae; genus Latrodectus; species Latrodectus hesperus. The sequence goes on along the minus strand of CM075850.1, from coordinate 105,535,796 downwards.
AATCCCCACAACATCTTGCTCATGAAAGGCTTCCTATAAAAATGAATGTTGAAATAAAAGAAACTGAATAAAGGAAACGTTACCCTTAATAAGTTTCCTGGAAAAGCTTTTATAGTATTTTTAACACAATGATTTTTAATTTAGGTTTAATAATATATTGTGAGGAGAAAATTAAGAAATTTTTGTTCAATTAAGAGTAAAATGTTTGGCTTAAATTAACTGAAAATTTTATAAAATATATTTGGAACATTTGTGAAACTTATTAATATTAGTATAAATATACGCAGTAAACAGAATTACAAAAATAGACAATTTTATTTTTTAGGCAAAATCTAATTTTGGAAACATTTAAGTTGCACGAATAACCAGATGTAAAAACTATATTTTAAGAAACAGGAAATAATATATGAATAATTAAAAGTCATGAAGTTTATAGTGAAGCTTCATAATTCCAAGAAGTACAAGAGACCTACCTATGAAAAAATTTAGGAAACAGGAAATAGGGTATTCGAGATTACAAAAAAGAAAATTGTATAAGTCATAAGTTAAATCATTGAAAAATTAATATCATTTTTGTAAGTCAAATAACTTAAAAATTTTATATAAAAAAGTAGAGCATATCTGTCAATCTAGCGGATGATATGCAAAATGTAACTCGTATTTATGTATTTAAAAGTCGTATTTATGATATATTGTTTCCAATAATTTTAGAATGAACTATTGGGCAGCATATAACTTTGTTTTAACATTGAATAAAGAGCTAATTACAATATTTTGTTAAAGACCGTGTTAATAAATCAATACTTCATGGCGAATTTTACTTTTTCAACAAAATTAATGTGACCCTTGACACCTAAAAAGCGCTTATAATTTGATATGCATGACTTCCTTAGCAAAATCTATAATGAACTTTCAAAATATTCTGTTGTAATGTCAATAATCATATCATCTACCATAAATGTTTTAAATTTCGCCTCTTACGTCTGATTTCATTTCACTGAATATTATTGATTTATCTGGTATTGATACTTTTAAAGGCATTAATCTGTACTTTTCTATTGTAGAATGAGTGAATTATGAATATGGTGCTCCATGAATTCTGAATATACGCTGTATAATTTGTATTATGCATAATATTATGCGTGGGGTCATTTACCCTCAGAAAATGACAATCACTGATATTTTTTCAATTCTGCAATGACATGCTTAAATTTATTCTCCTTATAGATAATATTATATCTAAAGATATAAAAACAGCATTTTATTGTAACAAAATACTTTGTTTATATTTGAAATTAACCTTAAAATGAAACGTTAGAATCAAAATTAATATTTTACTATATTTTGTTGTACTCTTATTATTAATAAATTGCAAATTATGGAAATTATAAACTTTAATTTCTCTAAATATCATTAAAATAAAATAAATGAATTTCACTTATTTAATTATTTCAAAATGTTATAATTTAGTAAGATACATTAGTAATATTTAAAATTATTCGGAAAACATTAAATCCCTATTTAATATATATAAATATACATACACACACACACACACACATATATATATATATATATATATATATATATATATATATATATATATATATATATATATATATATATATATATGACATATCTGTATAAATAAATTAAAACTGAGATTAATATTATTAAAAATATGCTCTTTTATAAATTTGAAATAGCTGCAACAGGGAAATATTTATCATACTGCAAATAGTTTCTAAAACAATTTATACATATATATACACGTAAATAATCTTTATGTTTTGCATATTAACCGATATTGAATCAAAGTTTATTTCTTAAACAAAATATTTTACTGTTATGAAGCAAAATCTACTGAAATGTTCACAAAGTGGTTTAGTGCTGTTACATCTTGGAAAGAATTAATTAATTCATGTTAACTGCAAGAGTTTCTAAATTTGATTGAATAAGATTTAGTAGTAATGACAAAGTGGGAAGCAAACCAAACGAAAGACATCGAGAAATCCGGTAGTCATCACTGGTACCAAAACAGTAATACGAAAAAGAAGCCATCAACATAAATTTGACACGCTTAGTAACTCGTCATTAGTGTAGTCACTGGATAGAGAATAGCCAGTAAATTTTTTAAATTTTCCCTTACATAGAGGAGTTTGGATAACCTCTCAGTCAAGATACTCTTGAAAGAAGGAATATAATTTACCAACAGCATGTGCAAAGTAATGTACATTGATTTCAGTTGTTGCAGTACTATTTTTTTCGGTGAAGATAATTTACTTTTAAAATGGCTATTTCTCTCAATTGCCAAAATAATCGTATCGAGAAGCCTGGAACTGTCAAGTTGAAATCGCCACGTGCTCAGGAAGTGCCTCACTGTTGTGGTTTATAGAATTTTGTGTTCATACGTTTTGATCAGCCGAACAATTCAGAACGTTATTTTCCTTTTTTACAAGAAGGTTTATTCGTGATGCATATCATCAAAATGAATTCAAAGTACACAGTTTCAGCAAAATATATTCTCTTTACTTTTAAAACGAGAAGTTTTGGAGTTTTTCAGATATCGCTTTAACAAGTATGACATTGCAAATATTTCTCTAAAAAACTTCGGTGGCAAATATTTTCACTTTCTTTCGGGCTTGACATATCTTTGCTAAACTCCATTTTTTGAAGTTTTGTTAAGGAACAAATCTGTGTGTGTGTGTGTGCTAAAGCAATTATAACATACGTGGGTAAGAGGAATTCCAACTAGAGTCTTCCTAAGCAAGTTATTGCAAATTTCATTTGTTGTTTTGTTCGAAAAACTCAAATTTTAATTTCTTTTTTTAATACAAATGAAAAAAATTAGAATTGAAACTATTTATTTTCATTTACACATTATTTAAAAGTTTTTATACCTGGAATATCATAAATTTATAAATGAGGTGAAATATTTTCTCTTCATTAAATTTCGTACATATATCCTTAAATATTTAAAATTTTTGTGATTGGATGTTTTAATGTCAATATTGATAACTTATTTAATTTTTGTAGCAGATTCCTGTAAAATAATTTACAACCTTCCTATATATAAATAGAACTTTATAAAACTATTCTTATTATTAACAGAATACTGAAATATTTCTAGTTTGTAAATATGCATGAAATGAATAATTAATTTTATGTCAATTTATTTTTACATTATATATTTAAACTAATTGATGATTTAAATTCCTTTCAGTGTATGAAATAAAGATTCATCCACAGTTATGATTTTTGCTTGTCTAAAATAAAATTATATATTAATTGGATATCATATGAGAAAAGTTTTATTTCAATTAACATATGTTAACTAATTATATGTCTGTATTATACATCTTAAAAATATATTATCTTTTGAGTTCTAAAAATATGTTATGTGTAAAAAATATAAAAAATATAAGTAATTATTACCTTATTATGATACTTCGATTTATTTTTAAAAATAGTAAATACATGATATATATATATATATATATATATATATATATATATATATATATATATATATATATATATATATATATATATATATATATATATATATATATATATATATATATATAATATATATATATATAATATATATATATATAATATATATATATATATATATATATATATATATATATATATATATATATATATATATATATATATATATATATATATATATATATATATATATATATATATATATATATATATATATATATATATATATATATATATATATATATATATATATATATATATATATATTTATATTATATTAGCTGTGTGTGTTTGTGTATGTATATTTAATGTTTGTGATGTTAAACAAGAATTTCATAAAAATATTTTAGATCAAAATTACCTTTTGAGTAATATCGCTTTATAGAATGTTGTAAAAGTATTTCAAAATGATAAGTAATTATAAATTTTATGTTCATAATCGGCTTAAATTTAAAGTGTTTATAATATTCATAACAGAATATTCTAATCAAAATGACTTCACTTGTGCTTAAGCCGCTATCTAGTGAGCAATGTGAGGAGAACTCCAGGATCTTCTGTCATCGCACTCAAGCAAGTGAAACGATATTTATTAGTCTCTAGAGGAATTCAGTATGCTTCGCAGTGCCAGTGAATTGTGCCCTGATATTGCCATTGGCATCTCCTCTACATTTTGCTGATAACGACAAGACTTAACGTCCTTCCCGCAATCGCGGTACGGGTGAAATGTTTGCAAGCCTTGTTGGTGATACAGGTCTCGTATATTGTATCAAAATCTCAACAATTCAAGCAATTATCTGATAGGCTTGATGAGAATCTGAGATTAAATCACTCTTAGATACATCATATGTAAATACGATATTATATTCAAGCGGAATGGTGTAAGCTATTGTTGTAACAAGAAGAGTAAATATAGCTACTCTTATCATAATTTAATGAAATTAATTTTATAATTACATTTGGTTGGATCATATGAACAGATTTCCATATGATATTAAATAATAGTTTATATGCATTTATGCAAATGATATATTTTATTTTCATTTATAATATGTGGTATTATACTTGTTTAAAATTTATTCATTCTAATAATGTATATTAATTAAGAATTTCAAACTATTGCGTATATTTCATACGCAATTATTTAAAATTCTTAACTAATATACATTTTCTGAATACGCTAATTAAAACTTCATATTTAATATAAATATATATAACTATGCGATAGTTTAGAGAATAAATTCCAAAGTTTTATATTTGCATATTCACAAATGATCAATTTGTTTAATCTCTAATTATGGTTTTAAGCTCTGAATAATTAGTAATGATTATGATTAAGATAACCATAAAGCACAATATATTTACGAAAATGAAATATTATTCATAAAGAAAGAGAATGATACTGTTTTGTTATATGTGCAGAAAATCTTTTAAATTATATCTATGCATATCTATATTTTATAAATCATTTCATTTATTGTTTAAATATTGTGAGTAGCAAAACAACATAAATAACGGATTCTAAAACTCTGATTTACTCATTTGTAATCTGATATACAGAAAAATTTGCTATAAAGAATAATATTAGAAACTTATATTATAACATGTTTAAAATTAAGCTAGGAAAAACGATGTTGAAATGACGTGTTATAATCATTTTTAGTATAATTAATAAATTATACAAAACAATGTGTTCTCTGTGAAATTATTGGTATTTATTTTAAGATAAAATTTAATAATAATATAAGTTATGAAAAGAATTCTTCTTTTTTTAAAAGAAACCACATTAAATCTTGTTTATTCTACAGAATATTATGAATTAATAATGAATAAAGTGTTTTTCATTAGCTAACTAAAATTTTACTTTTAAGAAAGTTTTCTAAGTTATGCGTCACTTAATATTTTCTTAAATTAATTTCTCGGAAGTTACAATTTGTCATGCGAAAAAAATATTTCAAAACAGAAAGTAAGCAAGAAATATTCTATGGTATCTTACGTTACTTTTTGTTTTTAAAAAAAACAAAGACAACAAATGAAAATTAAAGTTTTAAAAGTTATGTATATCAAAAAATTTATTCTTTATATTGAATTTTTAATGCGAACCTTTAGTCTCTTAACTTTCAAAAAGATGAATATATTTTTATTTACTTTTCAATATTTTTCAGCTTCCCCTTTTGAATATATATATATTTCAAATCAATTTTTTAGGATTTAAAAATTGACGTTTTCATTTATTTAAAATTCTGGATTGTGAAGATCAGTGGAATAATTAATCAAAAATAACTTGAGTCTTCAATTATTAAAATAATAATAATCCTTTAAAATATATATATATATATATATATATATATATATATATATATATATATATATATATATATATATATATATATATATATATATATATATATATATATATATATATATATATATATATATATATATATATATATATATATATATATATATATCAAAATGACAACGGCTTTCTAAATTATAACTACAAGATTTTCTGACTCCAATAATCCGCTTTATTGATTGACCCCTAAATAATGAATGTGATTATTTTCACCTCCTTAATATACTCTTTGAACTGACTTAATGGCTTTCATCTTATCATATTTATGAAAATGAAAAGAGAATTATAAATGTAACTTTGTAATTGAAAGGAAATAATTAAATTTAAACATCTAGATGAATAGAATATGCTGTTAATATTTTGGGGGTACAATGTTCATTATTTTCAAGTTTATCAAAATCATTATTTCTTATTGTATAATGATTTTGGTAAACTTGAAATTTAAATCATTCCTTCTTAGTGTGTAAATTAAAGTAGAGTAATTTTACTCGACATGAAGGTACATTATCAGAAGAAGGAATTTGTATGTTTCTAATGTACCTATATCTAATATCATATTTATATCTATCTATACATACTTCTACTTATTTGCGTATATAAATGTAAATTATGAATGTATAATGTACATATATAGGTATTATGTACACAAATTTAGAAATATATAGATTTTCCTTTAGTTTTAACACAAAAAATTTATTTTGTTTCATAGAATCACATATTACAGAGCCAATTTCCCTAAAAAATCTTTTTAAATTCTATTGTTTTTAAATTCTATTGTATTCAAAGTCCTGAAATATATTTGAATTCTTTGTGAATCACCTCATATATTTTATATTTCTCTACACACACACACAGATATATATACAGAATGTAAGATTCTTTATATTTTAAAATTTGCTCAGTTTGGTTAAACAACATTGTTTATTTTTAGAAACCAGATATATTGATACATTTTGCTTATTTAAACAATAAAGGAAAAATTATTATAATTTCAATTTTAGTTATGGAACTTCATGGCATAAAAGTATTGCTTGTTCTTCATTTATATAAATGCTCTAAAGATTGTAAGTGAAAATGAAAAATAAAAAAATAAACATGCAAATAAAACTTTAAGGGAACACTTAAATGTAAAAATATTTATAATAAAGATAAGTAAAAATAAAAATTTATGTTTAATCAAATTTGCAAAGAAAAATATAACTTTATTTTTATAATTACAATAGATTTAGTTTATTAATAAGATGTGTTTGAATAATAATTTGTTAATTATAATTTTAGATTAAAGAGAGGATAAATATAGTGCTTTATAATTCGTAACCAAATAAAGAGAATGTAATCATTAATAAAAATAAAAACTCAAAGAACTAACTGGAGAATTCCTTCAGATTGCTTACTTTCCCAATAATTCCTCAAATATATCGAACTGTGCGCCAGAGAAAATCCCTTAAATGCTTAGATAAATGTTGCCCATTTTCTCTGTAAATATCGCCAAATATATTATTTTAACGAACTTTTGCATGGTTTTTCCGTTTTCGCTCCCACTCTGTGGTATTTAGAATTCTATTCATCAAGATTTCTGAGTTCTGTGTTGAAACAAATTTTCCAAAAGAAAATTTCGAGTTTTTCCGAGAAATTCTGAATATATGTAAATATAAATTTGACGTATGTTAGTTTTTGAAATTTATATCATAAATACTGTTCATTGAAGGTCAAACCAATGAAAAATGTTATTGCAAATTAGCTTCCAAAATTAAAGCATTTCTTTATGTAAATTTTCTGAGTGTAAATTTTCGCACTATTTTTAGTCCTTTGGCTTAGGTGAATAAAGTACAACGTTCAATGTGCCCTAGAAGTCTTAATAGTCTTAGAGATTAAAATCATTTATAACGTCTACTGTTTATGGGGAATTTAAAAATAAAAATTTGCTAATACAAGTAAGAACTTGATATAAATTAAAAATTAGAAAGCAACAAGCTTCTTTTGTTCAAAATATAATAATTAATTTGTAGCTATCATTAATTTTCTAAACATGTTTTAATTTTAATCATTTTTCAAAAGCAAGGATCTTTTCATAAATTTTTTATTATGTTTTTATGGACTGTCCTTTTAGATACTTACATGTAACGTCATAAGGGTCTCGCGGACGAAATTGTCTGCTTATTTCTTGAGGGAAACTGAAAGTAAGCATAAGTTAGGGTTCATTTTGTGAAAGGTGCACATAATCTTTGATGAATTAGTATTAATCGTATGCATATTGAAATGAAGAGAAAAATAAATTGGAATTGCACACGTGGGTGAAATTGTGATAAAATCATTTCTATTTACATATTCATATTTTGTGAGTCTCAAAAAGTCTGCTGGAACGCATATAAAAACATATGAACAACCGATTGCACATTTAATTTCCGAAAGAGAAAGAAATATTATTATTATTTAAGTTTTAAAATAATATTTGAAGCATGTTCATGTTTTATGAATTTTCAGTAACTAATTTCTTTTATGTAAATGAAAGTTAGAGTTCACACACAAACTATATTTTTAGTTACAAATTATATGAATCGTAAGTATTTGTTTTGGAATAATTATTCTAAATTATATGGATAATTGTTGACAATTTTGTAGAATCATAAAAATGAAGTCGTCAGTATCTGATAGATTTTCTTGTAAAGAAGTTATTTTTGCTTTTATATGATATTTTTTTTTAAAAAAACAAGGAAATCCTTGTGTTTTTTCGCACTTTTAAAGAACCAATTTACATGATGAAATATTAATATTCAAACTACTAGAGAACCAATTTACACTATAAATTATATGTTAATATTAATTAATAATTTATAAATATTTTCTTGACATTGGAAAATTTAATAATACTAAATCCATTTAATTTTTTCTCAGTGTGAAACATTTACTGATTTTTTAAAATTTTATAATGTGAAAAGGGCTATATATATATATATATATATATATATATATATATATATATATATATATATATATATATATATATATATATATATATATATATATATATATATATATATATATATATATATATATATATATATATATATATATATATATATATATATATATATATATATATATATATATATATATATATATATATATATATATATATATATATATATACATATATATATATATGTATATATATATATGTATATATATATATATATATATATATATATATATATATATATATATATATATATATGTATTATTCAATACTATTAGATTATGTTTCTCATTGGATTTATTCTTCAGAATAAAATACTGACTAATTTTATGCTTTTAGCAAATAAATTCTTACGTATGTTTATTTTGAAAATTCATTTTTTCAATATGTTTTGGAGAAAAGAATAAGTAAGATAGAACGCTTATAAAACAATCCAGTTGATACGTCGTATTATTGAAGGAACATATAACTGTATTAGAAATATATTATTACATTTTAGGGAAAATATTTTTGGTATGGCATTTTTGAAGAAGCATGTAGGTGTAATGAAAATATTTTCTAATTTATGTTAGTTACTTTAACATTGCTTATTTCGAATAATTCTTAAATTTTCTATGTTATTAAAAGCATTTTCAAATAAAGTTTTTTAATACTAAAATTTCTGTAAATTAACAGAAGTTTAATCATATTTTGAAAAGCATTTTATAATAAGTCATTTTTTCATCAGTTATTCATTAACTGAATATTTTTCAAAATCAAAATTATAATTCAAATAGTATGATTTCGTACATCGAAAACACGAAATAGTTATGCCTACTACTAGTATTTTAAGAAAGAAATTTACTGTCTATTTTTATGAACTGCTAAATATATTCATAGCTACAAATAAAATATTGGACAAAATGGATAGTAATGTGTGTGTGTGTGATGTCGAATTTTATTTAATGTAGATTGCATAACAGTCATGATTTTACTGAATAGTGTAGAATATTTGAATAATTAAAAACCAGATTATCTTTTGAAAGCACACATTTACGTTGAAAATAAACATTTTTCAGAATAAAAACAAATATAATTATTCGATAAAAGAAATAATATTAAACAAATGTAAATTATGTTCTTCATTTAAATAAATTTTTTTTTGTTGAAAGTTCCGTGCACAGTTGCAAGTTTTTATATGATTAAGCTAATTGTAATTTTTCAGAAAATAAAGAACCCGACATGCAAATAATGTGTTCTACAGAAACATAAATTTATACAATTTAAAAAAGTTACTAGAAATAATTATTCTTATTCGAAAAAAATGAACACTTTAGTATGAAATACTTTCAGTTCTGCATGATTACGTTTTTACGCTATGCGTAAAAAATCAAGCGTTTCGCCCTTTATTTAGCAAAACATTTCTAAAATATGATATTTCTTTCCTGCAATTAACTTACAGTGATTTCTTTAAAGAGTTTAAAGGAAACGTTGAAGCTTGTATTTATCAAAAATAAATTACTTTAAAGGTTAGCTGTTTTATTAAAATTTAAAATAAATGGTGTTAAATTAATGTTTTTTAAGTGAAAGAAACTGAACATTTATAATAAGTTAACTTTAGAAATATTTTAAGAATTTTTTTTTTTTTGAAATACATAGATTAACGCCATCCCTAATCATAATAATTATTTTATAATTACTGCGGATCCACATATTGTACAGATGTTTATGCACAAAATTAACATGTAAAATTATTTTACCAATGAAACTTATTATGTGATGATAACGCATAATTTTATTAACATTAATGATTATCTAAATATTTTCGTTATACTAATGACCTGTAAATTTTTCATTATTAATAATATCTAATATTAATTCGGCAAGAACTTAAATTCTATAGAAACCAAAATATTTATTTAAATTCGAAACTAGAATGAAATACTGACACTAAACTTCAAAAAAAGTTTCTAACTTTAAAATCATTACAACCAAAAATTCTTTAGTTTAAATGAAATATTATCTGAAAAAAATTTGGAATGCGTTTTTAATATTTCTTGAAAATGGAGCATCATTATGGTTTCACTTATAAATCTCTCTCTCTCTCTCTCTCTCTCTCTCTCTCTCTCTCTCTCTCTCTCTCTCTCTCTCATACTATATATATATATATATATATATATATATATATATATATATATATATATATATATATATATATATATATATATATATATATATATATATATATATATATATATATATATATATATATATATATATATATTAGATATACATCTGTGTGTTTTTTTATAAATTATTATAAATGAGACTACAAACATAAAATAAATTTAAAATGTAAATACTTGGTTCACCATTTTATATTTAAAACAATACTGTTTCTTTAAAAATATTATATTTATTAAATAGTTTCGCTAAATACATTATATTGTAAAGAAAATAGCATTTTCGCCCTAAACGCTTAATCATTTTTATTGAATTTAACTTATCTGTTTATATACACATTATAAATTTTTTCACATTAATTTAACTTTATAAATAATAAATTAAGGATATTTTTTTAAAAATACAACTATCTTAAAATTGAATTAATTTGAAACTCAGATGATAGTTATTGCCTCATGATAGTGAATGAGTAAAAAGATTTCTTTTTAAAACAAGAATCCAAGATAATCTGTAAGCAGGAGATCGATAAAGTGATGTTATCAACAAAATGAAACAAATAGAAATATTAAGATTTAGCAACTTTTCACAACATATTCTCAAATGGATAGTTTTCAATCTACATAATGAGCCTTTTGAGGAACGATTGTTTCTCTTAATCTCTCTCTTGGTGAAATGAAATTCCCAAATGCTAAATGTGTAAAACCACATTCTTATGTAACACACCGTTTAGATAGAAAGAAAAGTTCTTCTGCATCTTTTTATCATTATTTTTGATATCAATTATATATATTTATTGCTTTACAATATATGTGAATTTTGCTTTATTTATCAATATATTTAATTTTACAAATGGGAAATTTATTTCGATACATTTGCAGTATATTTTGCATTGTAATTTATTGAGACATAAATTTCTGATTAAAAGAAAAATTTGTTAATTCATTATTTTTTTCACAAAAGATAAAAGCATTTCCTTATATATGTATTTTAATGAAAAATAATATAGTAAACATAAACACCAGCAATATCCCTGTACCTAACCCAAGAAGGATTCTACCAGTTTGGATGGATATTGCTGGAAAGAAATGTGAGAGACACTGTTGAAGGGATGTCGCCCGCAATCGCAACCACGAGCCCCAAACGCAGCTTCCCAACACACTGTTGGAGGGCAGAAACACAACTGCCTCTGGCTGACTCCAATGGACGAGTTTATTCGATGAAATTTGGTGAGAGGAAAACCAGGCATAAAGGTAAAATATAAGTACGGGCTGGAACATGATGGAACAGGGCAGTTTAGTTAATCAGAACTATGCACTAAAATGGTGTGGTGTTAGCATATTTTGTGGTAAGAAACAGTTTGTTACAGTTTACAAACAATTGAAGTTAGTCATTAAGTCGCCACAGGTATGGATTGAAACATAGATGCTCATGGTTGACTAAGCAGAGGAGAGCAGTTCATCAAGTGAGTCATGTGCTTCTACTTCGTCTGGCAAAATCAAGTCTCTATGCTCAAGAAGGAAGGAGATCAAATTGTTTAGTTTGGTTCTAGCCCGGCCATTGTCGATGATGCTCTTAATCCAGACTTTTAACACATGATCACTGGGACAGCAGAAATGCCAAGAACTTGTAATTGGGCAACTGGTTTCATAATGAATTGAGATCCCAAACTGTCCACACTCACAGTGGTCGCTTGAAGTTGCATCTATTCTGTTTAGAAAGGTTGGAAACGGGCCATGTCCTGTAAAAAATAGGGTAACTTGTCGTGGCCAGCAGGTGATTTCATTTTTCACTGTTGGTAATATGTCATGGACTAATCTTCCTGTTGAGGCGTCGCTCCAGAGTATTTGCCATGCTTTGATAAGATCATCGGCAAATCGCTTTTTATGGAAGGAGCGTGGGGTTGGAAGATACCTTCAATTGTGGTTGCCGCTTTCGCTAGGGTGTCCGCAGCCTCATTACCAGCATGTCCCACATGGGCTTTTATCCATCCTAGTTTGATATTATTTGTGGCATTGAGTTCTCTCTGTATGTTCCGAGCTATTGGGCTTGGGGTAGTTGGATTTCCTACCACCATGAGACCTGCTTGGCTGTCCGTTTGGATGCAACAAGTTTTTCCCAGTTGTTTTGCCCACTTAACCGCTAGGAGGATGGCAAGTAATTCGGCCTGGAAGACTGTGTTTGTATTACTAAGTCTATACTGCTCATTGTGAACAATGGTGTCTTTATAAAAGACAACAAAGGCTGCTCCCACACTGTCCTCAATCTTTGATCAAGCCGTATAGATGTAGTGAACTTCCTGATAATACTCCTTACTTATGTTGATGAGAGAGTCCACTAGAAAGTCGCCCGGATGAATAATTAACTTTCCTTATTTGCATTCTATATGGTCGGCACTGGTGATTTTATGGTAAATCTATATTGAGCTTCCATATTGATGATGAGATGAAGGAGTGGAATTCCGGCAAAGACCTGTAGGGCATTATTGGCTGTTGTTTTGAAGGCTTCTGTTATGTTGAGCAGAAATTGCCTCTGAATCTTATCCAGAAAGAGTTGGCTTTTGACTCTGAGGTTTCTGCACCATAGCATAGCTCCATGTACAATAAGTATTTCAGCAACTGTTCTGTAGAGGTTTTTTTTGTTTTTGAGAGAAACCCCAGATGGATCTTGAAATTCTTAAGCGATGCTGATGTATTCTTGCAGCTTTTGCTCCCTGGATTTTAATATGCTGTCACCAGTTTAAGTTTTCATCGATAGTTACTCCTAGGAGTTTGATGGTACGGGATCTTATGATTTATCTCACTGTTAAAGTAAATTTGAGGGCCACATTGAAGTTTAGTGAGGAGCATGTAGTGGGATTTGAATATAATATAGTAGTAGTCATTCAAAATTATATAGATTTAGCGAATCATCGTATGCAATAAATGTTATTGCATTTTTTCTGAAAATGTTAACACTATGCCAGTTTCCGAAGTAATTCAAGCTCTTGCAATTGTAGTTATTATATCAATATAACTATAAATTTAACTCTCTTGTAAGGAACAAATTCAGTGATCTTATTATTTTCAGGATTTGGCAATACATTGTAAATAGAACATCAAAACTGTTTGGGTCCCAAAGTTACTATACACCATCAAGAACCTTAAACGCACCAACAAAGGAATGGAACCATTAATTCGGATGGGCAATATAGACAGTTAGATTGGTGCCATTCAAAAACACAAGAGCTAATCAATGGCATATCATCCTATAAAATTACCAAAATCACACATATTTGAGGATTCGTCAAATATTATTGAAAATGGAATCTTACGCAGCTTACGTTATCTGGAACGTATTATCTTCTAGCCTTGCACTGTAATATCTCTCTTTATTTCACTCTCTTTAGAAATCTTTGAGTCAAATTTCAATTTTTATTAATAGACATTAGCTGCGCTTATTCATCTCTTGTTTAATTGACAATCTATTTTTCTGTGTGATTCAGATTATAACTGATGTACTTTATATTTATATACATATATGTATGAATACCTGGATAGGTAGATAGATATAAATAAAAATTTACAACATATTGAGATCAGGAATATATGTATAGCAATTACAATTATCAGTACTCATAAATAACAATCGCTATTAATGAACTCAATATTTACCATAAATTTTATATATTAAATTATTTGAAAATATAATTGGTAACATAATATATTATATACTATAAATTATATGTTGTGAATTGAATTCACTGATGTTAAATGAATCTTTAATTCACAACTTTATGTATAATGATGCTATGCAGGCCATCTATTGTTTGTTGAGGAAATAAATTATTCCTTACATAGGAGATTTATTGGAAATTCCAAATTAAATTACGTTTCCAGGAAATTTATGTTGATGAAAATCTTTTCACATCTGCCAGATTTGTATTGGATTCATTCGAGAGCTATTTATATTTTGACAAGTTGATATTTCTTACTGATGAAAAGTTAATAGTAATGTCACATTCAGAAAATTTTCTTCTTCACTTCATATCAGCATGGATTTCTGAATCAATATTTCCTTTTCTTACAAAATGTAAGAATCTAGACGAATCGTCAAAGTGAAAATTGCTGCTCTATTTGCCTTTGAGATAAAAATTTTAAGAATTTCGATATCTTTAAAAATTCAATAACTATATTTGCGATACATGCTTCTATCTTCTCACAAAAGAATATCTCTTCTCTTGAAAAATGCCTTAAGATTTTGAAATAAAATGCGAGGGAAGTCAATATTAGAACCTGAAATATTCTTCAAATATAAGTGAAATCGAGCGAAGCGTGAAAAAACTTAGCTTGAAAAATCTGCCGCGTAAATAATTCTTTCCCAAAGCATAAATTTTTACGAGAATATTCTAGGTTACATCATGTTTTGTCATCATATTGTCTAAGATAACAACATTTCTCTAATTTTTAAAACTAAAAATTAAATTATAAGTGAGAATTATTCCATTATTTATAATTGTATTTCCTTATTTTTTGTTGAGTTTTGGAACACAGTTAAAATATATTTTAAGATATAGTTCATTTGTTAGATATTTTTGTTATTGTTCATTTTATAATAGTAAATGAATTAAAACAAAATAACATTTGGAAATATACTCCTTGAAATATGATGCATGGAATTTTTATTTAACTTTCAACTTCTTCAAATAGTCTTGACATTCTAATTCTACAAATATTAAATGATAAACATGAAATAAAAATTGTTATTGTAATAAATATAAGTAACTAAATGTAGCAATTATTATTTCAATTTAAAAAATATTAAGTTTTGCTAATAAATTTTCAATATTGAAATAAACATGATTTGCAAATTTGAGGAGGCTTTAAATACATGAAGGTAGATACGCATTTACAAAGAAGAAATTTCTAATACAACAGTGACCAGTAAAAAAGCTACATTTCTAGCATCAAAATTATATAAATGTAAGTTAATTATATAACATAGAAAGGATTAATATTCCAAATCATATATATAATAAAGGTATTTATAATAATCCTAAATAATACTATAAATCAAAATTACTCCAATTTCGGTTATGAATCACAAGTATTGTTTGTTGGTTTAATATTATGGTATATTATGAGGCATGCATTGGAATTTTATTGAAATAAAATCATTACCAATAAATTAGTTAACATATTGGTATGAAATTTTTGTCAGTTTTTATACTAAAATATTGACTTACTAATTGGTCATTATGCTTTAAGTGTCTCAGTAAAGTGGATTTAAGCTTTAAAATATCAATAAAATAAAGGTTCTAAGATGGCTATATGAATGTTATGGATGCATATTGTGGTTCCAATATTAAATACTCTATCAATAAAAGTACTTAATTGAAAATCAAATTCTGATTAGCAAAGATAATAAGAAACAACGTGAGTAAAAAATATTAAAAAAAGTTTCCTGTGACAATGTGCTGATTACTGCAACAGCGTCAACTGTTGAAATGGTCCTTATTACAATAACTTTTATTAAAGATAAAACTGGAAATGGTTTTAAAGTTATAAGAAATTAGATTATCACTCAAAAATTAATAATAGTGAGTGAATAGATAGAATAGCATGTCTAATTTTCTAATTGATTTCAATTTCGTAAATTCAATATAAGTTACTATCAAAACTATTTTACCAAATGTATTGAAATGATGCAAAGCTGCTTTTAGTTAAAAATTTAAATATACAAAAGTCATTCGGAATTATATACTCTGTAAGTTTCAGTGTTTTCATATTATTAATTGTATGTATTATGATTACAGTGTAATATTAATATTAGAAATATTTAGGTATTGAGTAGTCACATTTTGTACATACATTTTTTCCTATAAAGTCTCCTTATTAATATATAATTGTATGTTTTAACAGTTGATTAAGTTAATTAAACGATTATTCAAATCATTCGACTAGAATGCTTATAAATACATTTTAAAATAGTCTTAAAACAGTTATTTACATTAAATTTGTGATTTTGTGAGGTTTACTGGTGCAAGATCCAAAATTGGACATTTCTGCACCGTACAATATTTAAAACTAAAAGTAAAAATTCTGAGTTATAAGACTAGTCAAATGTATAAGATGGAATATATTAAAATCCAAGGAAAGATTATGTAAAAAGATTAAGATGGATAAAAATCTTAAATAGAATTCAAGAAACCAATTGCATGTAAAAATGCAAACAAATTTCTATGTGGTTTAAAACCAATCAAGTCTGATAAAATTACATTTGTTCTATTAAAAAAAATTACGCATAAATCATTGAAATTGGGACAGACAATGAAAATGTGATCTACTGTATATAGTGCACTACATAAATCACAAAAATGAGCACTCTGAGATAAGAATAGGTGCTTGGGTGTAAATCTAGTATGTCCAATGCAAAGGCGTGTGAGTTTTACATCAACTCTTCTCATGGGAGCACCTGGGGGTAGAAGAATGCGAAACGATATATTATATAATTTATTGTTTGTTTCCAAATCCCAAGTTTTCTACAAGAGGGAGGAAATATAATCTTTGACATTTTGTTTGATGTCAAAAAATTTTAATGCTTTATGTAAAATGTCAAAGTCATTTTTAGCTGCATTGTCTGCAGGTTCATTATCAGCAATACCAACATAACAAGATGTCAGATCCTTTATTCTTCAATATATTTAAAGTATCCAATATTTTCGCAATAACTGGACGACATTTATCATTAAAATGGTCTAATTGCATGACCACACTCATGCTATCTGTATCAATGCAGTATTTTCGATGACAGCTGGGTATTATTTCTAGAGCACGTAAATTAGCAAGAGCTTTGTCTGTCTTTTCATATTGATTTTAGTAATTTTTTTCTATGACCATTATATAATAAATTTATATATTGACACTGATTGTTACTATAACTAACAATGAATTAACTATTAAAAAATTAAATTGATACATGAAAAAAGCAACTAAAACTTTCCAATTACTATATTGTAGATAATAAATTATTTAAAAACGCGAAATCATATTTAATTCTCATAACTGCTATTCATTGCCATCAGGATATTCCGAAATGTTAGAAATCCATGCTTCATTCTAAGATGAATATTTATAATTTGCAAATAAATTGATTACAAATGCAGATTGTATCATCCTAATTAACATATCTGATAAAATCTGTTGCAGGAGCATCTCAGCAGAACTGTTGAGTCAGCGATTAAATAGAACGCAAAGTGTTGTTTCAGCGATTTATGCTATATTAGATAAGATTATTCATCATATTCGATTGTCCTAAATATAATTTTAATTTAAGCAAAAATATCTGCTAATGGAATATTTTACGTCATCTAATACTTAGATTCCTAATTAAGATTTTCTAAATTTATTGCTACTAAGCACCATCAATCCTTAATCATATTGATCATATCCACTGTTATTATAACGTAGCTTGGAATTAAATACTGTAACTGATTATATGTATATATATATATATATATATATATATATATATATATATATATATATATAATTTACTGATTAAAGTTATTAATTGTTCCAGTGAAAATTTATTTAAGGGTAGAAACACTTAGGAATATAGCTTGAAGTATATTTTGATTTATTTAATTATATGTTTTTTGCTTAACGATATTTTTGTTGCCGATAGACAAGAGTTAATTCGTTCAAATCTGCGATTGAAAATTTATTCCGAAATATTATTTAGATAATTTTATGATTTTATATATTAATATAGATTTCTTAATTTTAATGATTTTCTTTTGTTTTGAAGATTAATATAGACTATATAATAAATGGTAAATATTCGTTTAGAGCATTTTTAGAATAGAAAAATATAAATCATACAAAACTAGATCCTAATCAAAATCTCTACAAATAATTTTAAAACGCTATCACTGAATTCTAAGGTTTATGTATAGAATCATATTACTGAAGAAATATTTATTTATAATTTCTTGCACAAATATTTTACATGGAATTTTCATTAATAATTTATTTTTTTTAATTTAATGTCTTGAGTATATGGTTAAAATAATTTTCAGAAAAGAGGAATTTCAGATTTGAAACAAGAAATCAATGTTTTTCTTTTTCAATTTATTTTCAAAATTTAAAATTATAAGAAAACACCTATGTTTGCTTATTTTCTCTTGAATAAATGGAAACATAAGCTTTAATAAAATTTTTCAGTTTTTATTTCCACAAAAAATATTAAATTTTAAGCAGAATTTTGTTCATGAATATTATAACTGTTATTTATAAAAATTTAGAATCGAAACTTATTATCTATTAAATATAAAATCTTTCTTTATTTCTAATTTTATTTTTTCTATGTTTGATTTTCATTATTTGATAATTGCCAAATTTACTAATAATAATTTTCTCACTTATATTCAAGAAAATGCTTATGATTAAATAAAAGTTTTTCTTAACTTTTATGATGTAGCATAAGAACACCATATGATATGTTTCCGAAGAAAAAATATTTTAAGGTCATTCTTATGTTATTTTGCAATGATGAAGTAATTGCTATAAAATATTTACAACGATTAAATAATTCAATTTCTAAAATAAATTAGTTTTTTAAGTTTTTATTATTTCAAAATTATAATTTTTATATTTAGCTCATATAATATTAATTATAGCTAACTGCATGCAAGAAAAATTATTTAAGACACATAAATTTAAGTATTTACTTCATCGAATAAATAGTTAATTAATTTTCGATAGAAGTAATATGGGTATGATTTCAAATTATAAAAGCTTTGACTTATTAATTTAATTAAAATTTTGAATAGGAACCTCAAAGATAATTTTTTTTAAATTAAACTTCTTTGCATAAAATTTTGGGTATGAATTAAACTACATATTTTTGAATAAAAAAACATGCATATTATGTTTCCTTACACTGTGATAAAAACTATATTTTCAAAATATTTTTAAATTTGGAGAATAATAAAGTGAATTAGATAAAGAAATTAAAAAGAGAAAAATAACAGTAATTTTCTCTATAATTTTTAAAGACCAATTAAAAAATATTAAATAGTTCAATTAAAAATGCTTATAAAACACTATTAAGGGCAAGTTTTTGACGTACTTTAATTAAAATAAGAAAAATGAATTTAAATTTAAGACATGGTTACCTTCTTCAATTAAGTATAATACAAAGCAGATATGAAGAATTTGTAAAATTATTTCATTTGAATATATCTAACTTAATACGAAGATTAGTGTTTTGTCTTAAGTTTTCTTAAATTAACTAGCACGAAGAAGGATTTATGTAATATAGTAAAATATTATGAATATTTATATGCGATATTAATGTAATATTAAAAAAATAGGTTGATATAAAAACATGTTTATATAATGTACTTAATAATTTTAATTAATTTGTATAATGTATTTAAATTATTAAAGGTAATATTTTAAGTACATTATACAAATTTAAATAGCAACAAGCACAGATATTAGCATTCTTCTTATTTTCATAATATATTTTATGATTTAAGAAAGTTATTGTAATTTCTGAAAAAGATGGGTGCATTATTACGCTATTTAGCTTGAACAAATAATCTTATTTTGAAAATAAGAGCTAAGAATTTAACTCTTTGTAGAGGTTTAATTATGATAATTTTTATATGATACAAGTTCAATATGGTTTGTATACTTATTTTAGAATTAAAACTACATTTGATATTTACTACGTATAAATTATCACGAAATTTTTGAGTTAAATAGAAAAGAAAGCTTCAGGTAAATTTTTAAATAAACTTTAAATTATTTGTATGAGTGATTTTTTTGATGGAGAATAATGCTTCTATTTATTCCAATAAACAGCAGAAAATATGAAAAATTAATTTGACCAAACTTTATATTTAATATCTTAATATTTTTTACATACATCAAGATTTGTTGATAGGGTAAACTAAGGCATTCATATTCATAAATAACAACTGTTTGTAATATTATATTTTATAAAAGGCACTGGTTTATATTACTTTAATACCAAATCTTTTATAGGATTTAAAAATCAATTAGTTTTATTATCAATAGGCATAGAAATTGCATTTCTCTCTTTAAAATTTTGTAAATGCATTATTTGCTTGATATCTGCCCAAATGCTCGAAAACGCTGTTTCACAATTAAGATCTTGGCTCAATAGGTGAACTTATTTTTCATGAAATTTTATTTATTATTGTCTATTAGTTCTTTCTATTACAAAAATTCCAATAATTTACTATTTTCCATTTAGTTTATGCGAAACTTTCATCCATTGACGTCATATTTAGAAGAAATGTTCTCAGATTCTCATTTTTCAATCTTTTTCTATTTGCTTTTGAAAACAATGCAGTAATTTTAAAAAAAATTAAAAAATTTATCTCTTACATTAAATTTTTTTCTGTTTTATTCTTTCTGAAGTCTTTAATTACATGATCTTGAAAGGCACAGCAAAATAACGTTTCCTTTTTTCATAACGTTAAAAAATTACTTATCAATCATCTTATTTCTTCAATTACTTATCAGTTACTTATGAAATATTTAGCTTATCAATTACTATCAAATATTTTGCTTATAATTTTTAGGAAAGTTTAGTACATCTTATTTGATAATTTTAGGTTTTATATGTCTAAATCTAGTAAATGCTTGTGATTGATACATTTGATGTAAATACAAAGAGTACTCTATTTATAGAATTTACACTGATTACAGGGATGGATAAAGATAAAACCAATAATTCAAACCTAAAATATATGAAAAAAGGTTGAATAATCACTTATATGATTAGAGGAAATATCTAAGCTATTTGAGGTATTCATATGGTTAAATTTATTTGTACTAAAAACTATGACTCTTAACCAAATAAATCGAATAATGTTATAATTAATATTTTTGCGGCATATTTTAGTGCATTTAATTTACATTTAACAAATAGTAGTACGCAAAAGTAGTATGCATTCAAAATTTATAATTTTTAAACTTTTTCATCAGCGTGGAAGAAATATGGCTACATGAAAATCGGAGAGAGAGTATCATACCTTATTTAAACATTTGAATTAATAATTACATAAATTAACAGTTTTCTGTTATAATAGCCTAATTTAATAGTTAGTCATTGAATTAAGAAACATTAATTTAGATCTTTCTTAATTAGAATTGCTTTAGAATTTCTTTACAATTACACTATCAGCAATATTTATTGATTTTTTTTAGAAAAAAAGCATATCATAGAAAAAATATAAATGCAGCATTATTCTTTCAACTCATAGTTATTGAAAAATAATTTTCTAAAAATGTTTCCCTTTGTTTCTGGTTAAAATAAATTCATTAGAATTATATACTTGCTTTTTCCTTTTATATTTAACAAATGTTTGCGAAAAATTAATTTTTTTTATTTGTATTTGAATTATTAAATAAAACAACAGTTAAATCCTAACCTTTATTATCAGAAATAATAAGCTAATATTTACTTCGAAATAAAATTAATATTTTTCACAAATTTAATGTTGCATTGTTCTTCTGTGAAAATCACGGTTATTAAATAATTACAGAAAACTATTTCTAATTCTGTATATTTTATTACTTTAAAAAAGAAGGATAGACATTTTATAATGTTTTTAAAATAAATACTTAATTATTGAATTTTAAATTTGACTTCAAATTCAAACATTAAAATATAATATACTTCAATATTTTTAATATTAGATGAATCGGACGTGTATGAAAATGTAAAATAAATGTATGTATTTTGGTGATCTCTTAAAATTTTTAACTTTTTGAAATGTTGCTTAGTAAAAATTTTAATACATTACTCTACGATCCAGTTAATCGCAGTGCACGATACAATTTTTGTTGACACGTTTAATTTAAACATGTTTTCAAACGCAACAATTTAATTATAGCATTACTTGTGAATATCTCCAATAAAAATACATGAATGTGTGTAAATTCTATAAACTTGGTTCTTAGTAATCTCAAAATATATTAAAATCATTACACTAAATATTTCTCTTTTTTAAATTTAGGCGTCGATTATTGCACTTAAGACTAAGAATTTTCAGTTTCTGAAATTTCTCTTCATGTCTTCAAATCACATATTTCTCTTCACATCTTCAAACAAAATAATGGTATGCAAATCTTCTAATTACTTTTCAGTAAACAGTACTTGTTAAGCAAATTAAATGTATGCGTACATTGAGAATAAAAGGATATGATGAGACAAGTGAACCGGGATGCACAATTTCTAATCTTAACATACTAGTTTGTTGATGAAGAAAAGAATACAAATCAAGCATAAATCAAAAACCCATGATTACAAGACATTTTTAGTACACGTAAGGTACTTATTCCGTCAAACAACCCACATTTTACGGGTTAACGACAGTAAACAAGCTACTCAAAGATATGGTTTGAAGTTTAAATTAAATTCCACTTTCTAAACTAATCAAATCTCGATTGAAGCTTTTATCTCCTTCTTCACTGAGTATCTCAGAGAATCTTAGAATGTAAATTACTACTCTCTCCTAATCAGCATAAGATAAGAAATTTACGGAGAAACGTTTTCTAAGAAAGCATAAACATTCATAAATGCAATCACACACTCCTCTTAACTATTAGGAAAACTTCTCTGAAGTGTTTCCCAATTTATTCTATTCATACACAATAAGTTAATTTTAGGAAAATTTATACTTTCTCACTTAAACTTTTTGTACCAAAAATATCCTTATTTAAAATTTAATAAACTTAAATTTTGTAGTTATATATATTACAAAAGTAAAATCAAAAAGAGAACGGATATTAAATTTTAAAATAACAACTTTGTTTCGTAATTATATATTTTTATTAAATTATATGATGCATTTATGTACTATGTGGTAATAATTAGAATATTGTATTAGAAATTAAATTCAATTAATCAATAAAATTATATTTTACCTAAATATTGGCATGAATTTCATGGTTTAAGAACTATATATTTAAAATATATGTCTTGTTTATAACTGTAAATTATATTTTAATACATTTTAGAGAGGGAATTATGTTAAAGAATAATTTTGTATTGAAAATACTAGTTGTATATCCTACATATTTTTATCTGTCTTTGGTGATTAATTTTTATTATGAAATGGGCAGTTGTGGTTTAATTTTTCGCAACCAATTTCGTTAATATGTCAAATATTTCAAACATTAAATATTTCAATATCAAATATTTTAAGCCATTCCACTTTTATTTTATAGTCTAGCAAATGAGGTGACATATTCAAAATAATTTTGAATAAAAAAGGTATCAGTCTTATAATAAAATCAATTATTTTAATAAAGACATTTTAAACTTATAGATTTCAACTAAAATTCGCAAAATTATGAGGAATTTAGAGAATAATTTAAAAAATTTAATAAAACAAAACTGTAACTATCCATTTTATTAACTCTGCGTGAAATTTTTACTTGATTGAATGTCTTAACTTCAAAACGTGCTTTTCTTTTCTTAATAATACATTTTAAACAATACCACATACTTTTATATCTTTTCGCCTTAAGCAATTATTAAACATTTAAAATGTTTCAAAGAGTGCATTAAATATTTTACTTGCTTTTCTTAATAAAATTAGGTATTTTTCATGCAATACAACTAAGGATGTAGTTCATAAAATATCAGAAGATAATCGCTTATGAGAGGTTGAATTTTTAAATCGATAAGACAGAGAAAAGATAAAAATTTCTACCATATTGCACGTTTTTAATATTATAAACATACTTAATATCCACAAAATGAAGTTTGATAATCAAAATATAGTCAAAATAAATTACACTATTTTATCAGTTATTAACTCTCGAATGAGATGGATTATTTTCTAAAAATAGATAATAATAAAGGGATAACTTATAGATCACATAATTTCTGACACAGAAATATTATTTCAGATACCAAAGTTATTGATTATTAAGAAATGAACGGCATCAAACTTAATATTTTACTTAAGAATAAAAAACGTACTTTGCAAAACAAAAATTAAAATTGCTTAAATATTAATTTAAAGGATGATAAAAAGATAATGTATGTATAAAATGTTTCGAAGTAGTTTATATATTAGCAACAATAATAAAAACAATAATCAATATTTTTATTAAATATACATTAATCATTTGATATATTTAAAATTTTAAGAGTAGAACACAAAACGAACTCAAATGCTATGATAAAAATGTTCTTTTGTCAATATTTTATCAATTGTTCATTTTCAAATTTAAAAGATTTCCCATGCACATATCATTAAATTTAATTAAAATTTCCGATATTTATTACACATATATATTAATACCTTCATTTATATTCACATTAAAACAAATAATTCCTTACAAATTTACTGATTCAATTTCCCTTAAGTTTTAATTCAAAAACGAAAAAGCAAATTCTAAGTTTCAAAAAATTGGAAAGTTAGAAAATTTCTCTTGTTACGAGTATTTTCTTAGCATACTTAAATCTATATTTAGTATAAATTTTCGATAAAGTATTCATAAGTTTGATAGAAAAAAATAATCTCAACATTTTATCACGTTGCGAAAAGTTATGCTGAGCGAAACACAAGGGATTGTTTTCTTACTCTCCACTGCATAATAAATATAGTTCCTTTTCTATATTTTCTTACAAAATCCCATTCTTGTATCATTTATATAAGCATTCATTTCCCTAAAGATGCTCATAACAAATGGAAGAAAGTATGCATTACCTATAATATCAAGTGACACAGTTGAGAATATCAATACAATACTTTCGAATAAAGTTTAGATAAACAAGAAATATATTATCCAATTCGATATTATTCTGTAAATGTGCAATTCTACCGTAACAGATTCAGAATAAAAGGATAACTGGAATGGTACGTTTTGAAAAATGTGTTTACACTGTTATAACTCCTAATCTTCAACCTAATACAGTAAATCACTTTTTAATATCTTTATTGTTCAAAGAATGTATGTAAAACAATATTTTAGATGGTACAGAGATATTTTAAATGTATAAAAATATTAAATTGTTTCGCTAATAGAAAATCAGGATTGTGACACATTTATGTATGACAAGAAAATAATAATAATTAAAATTTTATAAATGTGAATGTGAGTTTCGAAAAGATATATAATTTAAGTCAAATAGATTATTTTTGCAAAATTATTTTAATTCTATTCAAATCTAAACATATACACCCATATTCAAATGCATTAAAAATATGTCTTGTTTTATCAAATCATCCATTAGACAACGAAAAAAATGTGTGAGAGTTTTAATATTGTTGATTTTCTAGAAATGCAAAACAAAATGTGTATTGGTCAAGATATTTTCCAACAGAATCTAAAGCAATGCAAATTGTCCTCGGCAGAAGCTTAATGGTTGTAGGATAGAGGAGACATTTTAAAAATATTTTTACTTTCAAAAATAGAGTGGCATTTAATATGCAGTCGGGTAGCTTCAGTTAAACTTAAAAGTAACAATTATTTCCAGTTTTTTCTATATAGCTAGTATTATTGAGCCGACCGATTGGCTAAGTGGTTAGCGTTCCTGACTCCTGAGCTGATGGTCCCGGGTTCGAATCCCGGTTCGGGCAAGGATGTTTCTTTCCTACTCTGTTCTCTCCGTCCTCTCTTCTGTGATGTGTGTATGTTGTGGTATGAATGTGACCCATCCTATAAACGGGTTTGTGGTGGTATGGCGCGGGTAACGCTACTGGCCTCCATGACTTGGTTCACAGGTGCACGCTGGGTAACGATAAATGAGTAGCAGTTTCTGGCCTTGTTGTAGAATAAAGTTCAGTCACCCTTGTGTGCCCGCCATTGGATAAAAAAAGTATTATTGGGGTCATCAGAAAAACCTTCATAATTTTTGATTTTTTCTGAGAAGTATAAGAGAAAGAGGAAGTAGTTGAATCATCAAAACCCTCCTTAGAATGTTAGGCTTTCCACTAGATGCAGTAAGTGTTTACACGAGATTGATTCGTGGGAATATGGTCATCATAATGGAGCAAAAGCTATTTTATCTTGGATAAATGAAATATTGAAGAGAGTGTTTTCTATCAGACAAGATAGTAAGATGAAAAAAAACATATAATCTCTCACATAATATTTAAAAAAACACACTTGTATGTATACACATAGCCTAGACAACGGGAAGTTAAGCACTTTCCTTAAATAGATGTGATATGTGATTGAGAAGATGCAAACCACAAGACACAAGAAGTACACAAATATGACAATAAATCATTGATTGCTGTTAGCACAGTAAAAGTGGTTGATAGAACATGGTGATAAATGCCATTATATCTTACTATACATATCACTACATAATAAAAGTGCTGAGTAGCCCATGATAATAGATGTAGATAGTATACGAGATGGATGTCGCTACATATGAGCCGCAGCATTAGAGGATACTGCATACGCACACGTAGTTGTTGCTACCACACAAAGTGTTTTCAATAACGTTACATCTTCAATAATTAGGGCATGTGAGGCCTAAATCAGCACTTAGAGTACTAATTTAGAACTCCTTCCTAGATTACGATTGGGAACTATGTTCCATTTCCTCATATTTTTGCTGTACTAATGCACCTGTTTCCTATTCTTGTTTGTTTCTTTCCTTTCTCGTGTTTTGTGTCCTCACTGTTATACCAGGAATGTATCTCCGATCATGCATTGCTATCTAATTCCCATTGCTTAAGTACACTCAGTGTTTTCCTAATATTTGAAATAGTTAAGAGAGATAGAATACACCTAGAAGAAAGGAATCAGTTGGCACCATGAAATCACAGATTAGACACTGGGGTTATTGGCTATGAAATATTTACTCAAAGAATAAATGCAAATGAATATTTATCGGACAAATATATCACGTTGAAAATAACCAGTGGCTAAGCTCGTATAAACTTCTAAGATAATGATAAAATAAGCGATTATCAAAAAATTTCGGGTTGAAAAATAGGAACAGAAAGAAGCTTCAAAAACACAAATGAATAAAATGTTGTACTAACATATCATACTCTGATGATTTGTGTAAATAGCAAGAATAAAATAGTCTAGAAATCGGTCCATTTATCAGCGCCGAAAAATGAAAATTTTAACAATTGTTTTTTCCAATAAATCATTTTAACAAAAATTGACAATATACTTTTACTCCATTGCAAAAGTACAGTGTGCATATATGTCAATAAGCGCTTAAAAGATTTGTTTCAAGGAATGGGCAATTGAATTTAGCAACAATACAGGGGTATTTTGAAAAATCATTTTGAAAGTTTTACACTATCAGTCAGATTGGCTTAAGTCTGTTTTAAACAGGGTCATGGAATTTTAGCAGCTAAGTCACCAACCGGAAGTAACTGCTTGTGAAACTGCAAGAATATTATGGATACCACAAATTTCAACAAATTTCAGTCAGATTTATCCCAAAGGAATCTTCTATCTGCATTTACATATGACACTATGATTTCACAAGTAATGAATGACACTAGGATTTCATGATCAGATTATAATGAAAAGAAGATTGTTTTTTTTTTAACTTAGGTGCTTCTAAAAACTGAATACTATCTATAATGTCTGTTTTAACTTATATATGGGTATTGAAAATATAATGTGTCAAAGTGCGAAACTATCATATCAGAATGATATCAAAAATTGGGAAAGTAATACAGGATGCTGTTCTCCTTGTTTGCTCTAACTGTTTTATTAGTTTTACGAAATCCTTTATTTTAGACTTTCCTTTTGAAAAGTATTCCCGAGTTTTTGAAGGAAGAAACGATATTCTTTCTGCCTTTCAGCAAAGACTTTCATTACTTGCCATCATTGTCATGCAAAAAGTGACATATTTGACAAAACACTTCCTACCAAGACACTTTTCCCCTAAAAACCAAATGAAATTTGTTCTTTTTTTAAACTAGTATATAATACTCGATAGGTAGTTTACGACATTGACACTCTAAACTGAAGAATAATAGGCAAAGTTAAATGTTTTTTTGCACATTGGGATTGAGGTCTTGTTTTCCACATTTCACTTTAAAAGAAAAGGCAATGCATCATGTTTCTTCCCTCTGTTTCATTATTTGTTTGTGTTTGCTTGATTAAAATAATTCAATTTAGTTTAATGAGTGATAGGCATCCATCAGTCATAGTTTAACCACTTCAGTGTTTTAATGCATAAAATGTCAAAGGCTTTTTGACCCCACACACACCCACATATACAAATTAAGTAAATATGCGTATATGTGTTGTATACATAAAATATTTAAAAATAATTTTATAAAATTTATGAATAACTTACCTAAAAATGGAGAAAATTATTCACAAATGTTGTTTTAAGTGCTTCGTACACAACCCTAAAAATAAAGTTTTCAAATAAGATTATTATATTTTTACTTCATTTATAACATGCAAAACTAGATAATAAATTGAAATTTATAATATTTTAATAATTGCTAGTTTAAATGGAAACAAGAAAACTATAATCTATAAAACTAGTAGAATTTTAATGTTATATAAAGGAAAGTATTATAAAAGCAAAAACATAAAATAAAAACAAGAAGAATTACAATAAGATATATAGTCACTGATAAAGACGAATTTGAAAAGTGGTACGTTGAGAAAAAATTGTGGAAAATATAAATCATTTGAATATTTCAATTTGGGTAATTTCTGAACCAAAAATTTGTAGCAGCCAAATGTTAATGAACTTAATCCAAAATAATTGTGAATTAAGAAAATATGTAAATTAAAGAAATATTATTAGCAAATAAATATCATAAATACAATTGGTTAGTTATTTAAACTATTTTTTAAGGTGTTTCAAAGTTCAATCATTTATTTTTAATTAAGGAAACAAGTGTGCTTTTCTAACTGAAATGAAATTTTTATGAAAAAATGCATGCATTTTATAAAAATCATGGTAACTATTACTTCACAATTAAAATAAGAAGGTTAAAAGTTCATCAGAGAGCAATCACAAATATGTACAATATGTACAGTAGTTTCTTGTAAAATATGTACAGTAGTTTTTGTGAGACAAATACGGTTAGTAAAATAAAATCTCAAAAATACTTTCATGTTTAAAGCAAATGATACTAAAAGTATATTTAATCACTAAACTGAATATGTGATGATGCGTATTTTAGAAACATCTGTTATTCTCATTTGAATAACTGAATTTTAAGATTTCAGATTATCAAAATAGAAAATAATTGTAAGATATGTGTATATTAGCTACTTTTACAAATTTTTATTTCATCAAATGTTTAAATTTGATGAAATAAAAATTCGTATAATTAATCATTAAATTGTTTAAAATTTTATTAGCATTTTGTTAAATATTGTGAAGGTATATATTTCAGTTACAAATAATAATTTTGAACAATAACAGTATGTAAAGCAGTTTACTTAGTCAAAACTGCATAAACCTCAAAGTTATATAATATTATTATGTTTATTGTTAAACTTCCATAAGTATAAATTGCACCTTATTTTTTATAAAACAAATATTACTCAAAACTCTGAAAATATATGTACATAATATTAACGTGTAATATAAATTAGATTATTTGAATTCCTGAAAACTGTTTGTGCTAATTCTTTCAAGCTCAACATGCTGAGAAAATCATTTATTTTTGAAATTCATTCATAATTAAAGATAATACAATTTTTTACATAAGTACATACGTAATTATTTAATTATTTTTTACAATAATTTTTTACAATAATACGTAATAATTTTTTACATACGTAACACCAGATAATAGTTTTGCGTCTAGTGGTGTGAAAGAAAGGTAATCATATAAGTGAAAAACTTAACATTTGGAGAGGCAGCAGAAATTGCTTATAAAATCTTTATTTTCGGAAATTCGCCATGATATGTTTTCTAGTCAAACATATTTATGCTGCATACAAATGATAAATTTTTTCTTATATATATTAGATGAACACAATCAATTACAGATATTGCTTTATTTTTTATCATTCAACAATTAGCCATTTAGCAATTATGGAAACAGTCCAAACTAGCCCATCAGTTTTCATCCTGTCATTCATTTATTAGTTACCTCAATAAAACAATTGAATGATGAATCTCAAGCGAGTGATATTTATGGTTGTAAAATGAATTATTGAAATGATATATTCACTAATTAAGGAAATAAATACTTTATCAAATCTTGTATCCAAGTACCAGGAGTTTGTGTTCCTCTATTCGTCAAAATTAATTAATGTGATATTTTTAATATATCAAATAAACTATGTTTTATGGGGAAAATTTCAGTGCTAAATATACTCTCAAAATAAAGTAAATTTTCTAACACATAATATTAGAAAAAAACCAATATATTCCTAGTAAACTAGTAACACAAGCATCTTAGGAATTATTTCCTTACAATAGTTAAACAAGAAACTAAAATGAAACCAATCTTTTTCTCAAGAAAAAACAATGTTTTTAATACTATAAAGTTTAAATAATATGGATATTCTTTCTAAAAGATAAGGTATAGCAATTTCATGAAAATATTATATTATAAAACCCATACCTTATAAAAATAGACATTAAAATATGATTCTTTTCATATTTTAATTAATTTTGATTGTAAAATTTGTATACCACATTCATTCTCCAATATATTAAATTTAAGGCAGTTATGTTATAGGTATTAATTTCTAATCTTATTCAAACATAAGTTTCATTTATGTTGTATAGTTGTTTTAAAAATTATTACTAATTTAATGAAATTGTAAATAAATGTTTTTAAATAAATTATTCTATTACTTAGAAAATTCTCATTATTTTATTTCTATTCAGTATATCATTTCTTGTTATATTTACTTAAAAATCTGTATAACTTTAAGCTGGAATAAGTTAATATTTTTTTTCCAAAAAGCAAAATGAATAAATATAATAAGACAATTCGAAATATATAAATTTAATTTCAGATGATTTAAATTTGAATGCAGTCTAAAAAATATTACAAAAAATACTCAAATACAAAAAATAAAATAGAATGTAATATATTCAAGTTAGGATTCCTTCTAATATAACATTTAATTACAAAAGATAATTAAAATATAGAAACGCTTATCATTAGAAATAATTTTAATCAATAAAAGAAATTTAATTTCTAAATAAATTATTATAAAAATACCAGCAATAAATTTTTGTCTACTTAAAAGTAAAGATTTTAAGCCAAAAAATCAGTTTACATATATAGCGCGCACCAGACACAATGTTTAATTTTTGCCAAAATGCTTAATTTTTATTTTAATTATTTAAAATTGAATCATTGAAATTATTTGACTGAATATATATATATATATATATATATATATATATATATATATATATATATATATATATATATATATATATATATATATATATATATATATATATATATATATATATATATATATATATATATATATATATATATATATATATATATATATATATATATATATATATATATATATATATATATATATATATATATATATATATATATATATATATATATATATATATATATATATATATATATATATATGTATATATATTGTTACAAATTTTTAAATAATGATTATATTTGTCTTAAAATATCTCAGACAGATCAGAAATTCTCACATTTTGGGCAAAAATTGCGGTATTTAGACGTGTTGTAGTTTAAAAGCGGATTTCCTAATGATTTGGCGACTTGGCGACAGTTGGCGACATTCTTGGCGACTTGGCGACGGTTGGCGAGATTCTTGGCGACTTGGCGAGAAATCGATACTTCTGGAAACATCCATCACCTAAGCTCTAGGACCAATATTTTCCGAGATAGCCTAGAAGCTTCCAGAGCCTTGGCGAAATTAGTAGATTTCTCCGCCAAGTCAGGTATAAATACCGCAGCCCGACATGGAATAGTGATAGAGTTTTTGTGAAGACAGTCAGTGAGTGAAGACGATTAGTTGTGACTGCTAGTTGTTCTCTGTCTGAGGTATTTGAGACCTGTGATTGGAAGCTATTTCCTATTGTATCTGACGAATTGTAGCTGTATAATTGTGATTGTTACAATGGAAGCGGGAATTTCGTTTATCTAGTGAAGTTTTTACGAATAAAAGTCTTGTGTTCATTAAGTGGTCGCTTTATTCAACTCTCAATCAACACGAACCCGTGGAGCTCGGTACAACTGGTGTCAGAATCGGGGTTGAAGAGTTGATGCAGCGTGTCACAAGAAAAATGGATATGGATTTAATGAAAAGTCTTCTCGAAAAATTAGCGGAGCAGATGGCTGAGATGAAAGCTGGACAAGAAGATATGAAAACTGAGATGAAAGCTGGACAAGAAGAGATGAAAGCTGGACAAGAAGAGATGAAAGCTAGACAAGAAGAGATGAAAGCTGGACAAGAAGAGATGAAAGCTGGACAAGAAGAGATGAAAGCTGGACAAGAAGAGATTAAAACCGAGATGATGAAAGAGATAAAATCTGGACAGGAAGAGATGAAAGCTGGACAGGAGGAGCTTAAAAAGGAACTTAAGAAGGACATTGTAAGTGTTAAAGAAGAATTCTCCAACATCATTCAGGAGAAGATGAATGCAATGGAAGATAAGGTAACTTCAGTTGAAACTAAAGTTCTGGAGATAGAAGGAAACGTTGAAGAAGCATTAGACAATATGAATAAGAAGATTGAAAGCTTGGAGAAGCAAATATCAAACAAACATGAGGAACCCAACGTGACATTTGTGCCTTCCCTAGCCAATATTAAACTCTCAACATTTGATGGGAAATCATCCTGGCAATTATACAAGACTCAGTTTATGATGGTAGCGGAAGCTAATGGATGGAATCCCCGAGCCCAAGCTTTTCACCTGGCGGCTTCTTTAAGAGGAGACGCGGCTGACATCCTCGAGACGCTTCCGGAGGAGCAGAGGCACGATTTCCAAGCCCTATCGAGTGCGCTTGAGCTGCGGTTTGGAGATAAGTGCACTAAGGAATATAGCAGACTACAGTTAAAGTCCCGCTATCAAAAAGCGGGTGAAAGTCTGCAAGAATTGGCTGCCGATATTCAGCGACTTTCCCATCTAGCATTTTCGGACTGCCCAGCTGAGACACGTCAAGATCTGGCTCTCCATCACTTCATTGATAGTGTGAGGGATCCGGAGATACAGAAAACACTTAGACTCGCCGATGTCAAAGATATTGGATCTGCCCTAGTCTACGCACATAAGATAGAGGCTGCCCAGCAGGCCGCGCGTAAAGACCGGCACTCAATCAGAGCCGTCTCTGCTACTGATACGGACTGTGATCTCAGAAAGCAAATCGAAGATCTGCGGAGAAAATTCCGTAACTTAGAATTGAGTAAAGGTGGCAGAAACACGAAAATTCAGTGTTGGACTTGCGGTGCAGTCGGACACGTTCAGAGAGACTGCCCAAAACGAAAAGATGATGGAAATGATCTTCGTCAGAAGCCCCATTTCAAATTGTTTCATATTTCTTCCGTAAGTAGCGGCGACAACGGACTTTTCGTTATGGGACATGTCAACGAAGTTCCCTGCAGAATGATAATCGATACTGGAGCCAACGTAACTATCATTAGGACAGATTTGGCTCGCAAACTTGGTGACAAACTCATCTGGACACCGCCCTGCATTACCCTCCAAACTGTGACAGGTGACAAGATTAAAGTGCATGGAAAAATAAATCTAAACATTGCATTTGGTAATGCCGTGTACCATCATATGGCATATGTCGCTGATATAAATGACGAATTTATTCTCGGATTGGACTTTCTCAAAGAAAACCATTTCAAGTTAGATTTTAAAAATAATGAACTACACTCATGTTCTGAAGACATAGCGATTTTTAAGACGAAATATTCAGATATTAAAACAGTCCATCATATAACTGCGAAGAGTGAAACAACATTACCACCAAGAACTGAGACAATAGTTTGCGGAACTCTTTCAGAAGATAATAATTTTCATTATGGATTGACTGAATATCCAGATTCCGACAATAGCGTTAAAGGAGTACTAGTGGCTTCTTCACTCGTC
The DNA here is from genome assembly GCA_037975125.1 of Latrodectus hesperus. Taxonomy (NCBI): domain Eukaryota; kingdom Metazoa; phylum Arthropoda; class Arachnida; order Araneae; family Theridiidae; genus Latrodectus; species Latrodectus hesperus. The sequence goes on along the minus strand of CM075850.1, from coordinate 105,500,724 downwards.
GATCTTTCACGAAATGTAATCCCGGTAAGAGTTGCTAATCTAAGTAATAAGGTAAAACTTATAAAAGAAGGAGAAGTGCTGGCGACTTGCACTCCAGTGACCTGTATTAACCGAAATTGTCAAACCACACTATCTGAGCCTCCTGACACTCTAATTAATGAACTCCTTCAGAGTGCAGAGTTAGATGATAAACAGAGGAATGCTGCAAGAAATCTATTATTAGAATTCGGAGATCTCTTTTCCAAGAAATCAGATGATGTTGGGCGGACCAAATTGACGCAGCACCGAATCAATACAGGAAATCATCCACCCATTAAACAACATCCGAGAAGATTGCCATTCGCTAAGCAGGAAGAGGTGGATAATCTTCTGATGGAAATGCAGCAGAATGACATTATTGAGCCATCAGAGAGTCCTTGGGCTTCGCCTATTGTTTTAGTTCGGAAGAAAGATGGCTCTACCCGATTCTGCGTTGACTATCGTCGGTTAAACAACATCACTAAAAAAGATAGTTACCCTCTTCCTAGGATTGACGATACACTTGATGCTTTATCCGGAAAACAATGGTTTTCGACTTTGGATCTCAAGAGTGGTTATTGGCAAGTAGAGATACATCCTGAGGATCGAGAAAAGACTGCATTCACCACAGGACAAGGACTTTGGCAGTTCAAGGTTATGCCATTTGGGCTTTGCAATGCACCTGCAACGTTTGAGCGCCTGATGGAGACAGTATTACGAGGACTTTCCTACGAAGCCTGTTTGGTATATTTGGACGATATCATTATTGTAGGGCGCACATTCGAAGACCATTTAAGAAACATCCGAAAGGTGCTGGAAAAATTAAAAATGGCCAACCTGAAGCTGAATCCTTGCAAATGTAATTTATTCCGACGTGAAGTAAGCTATCTGGGACACATTATCTCTGCTGAAGGTGTAAGAACAGATCCTGAAAAGATCTCTGCAGTTAAGGACTGGAGTCGTCCAAAAGATGTCCACCAATTAAGAAGTTTTCTTGGACTATGCACATATTACAGGAAATTTGTTAAGGGTTTTTCAAGTATTGCCAGACCTCTTCACAAGTTGACAGAAGTTAAACAGAGATTTCTATGGACAGATGAATGTGAGAAAGCTTTTAAACAACTGAAGGAGGCGTTGACATCTTCGCCCGTTCTTGCATATCCCCAGCCCGAAAAATTATTCATTTTAGATACGGATGCCAGCAACGAAAATATCGGAGCTGTGTTGTCGCAAGAAATTGATGATAAAGAATATGTCATTGCTTATTGGAGTAAATGTCTATCGAAACCAGAGCGGAATTATTGTACAACCAGAAAGGAATTGCTGGCAATCGTCAAAGCCATAGAACATTTCCACCATTATCTCTATGGAAGAAAGTCCTTGCTCCGGACAGATCACGCATCCTTAACCTGGCTTTTAAATTTTAAAAATCCAGAAGGACAGGTAGCCAGATGGATTCAACGACTCCAGGAGTTTGACTTTGAAATACGTCATCGCAAAGGAACTCTTCATGGAAATGCTGATGCACTATCAAGGAAACCGTGTAATGAAAGCTGCCGATATTGTTCTAGAATAGAGAAGAACTATCAGTTAGTAAATCCTGCGGTACGCCAAGTTAATGTTTCAACTCCATCAAAACCCGACCCATGGAGTGATAAAGAACTTAGAGAAGCCCAAAAGAAGACCCAGATATAAATCCAATTCTTGAATTGAAAGAATCTTCTAGTATGAGACCAAGTTGGCAGGATATCTCCACCTACAGTCCTGCTACTAAGCAATATTGGGCTCTTTGGGACTCACTCCATATAAGAAATGGTGTCTTATACAGGAAATGGGAGTCCGATGATGGACGTAATTTTAAATGGCAGCTTGTTCTTCCAAAATCAAGAATTTCAGATGTTTTGAAAGAATTGCACAGTAGCTCAACTGGAGGCCACTTCGGAGTAATGAAAACTCTACAGAAAGTTCGAGAACGCTTCTATTGGAGCAAAACGAGACAAGATGTAGAGAAATGGTGCCAATCTTGTGATGACTGTGCGGCACGTAAAGGACCGAAGAAACGTAGCCGAGGAAGGTTGCAGCGGTACAACGTAGGAGCACCTTTTGAGAGGATAGCATTGGACATTTTGGGTCCTTTACCACGATCCTCAAATGGCAACAAATACATACTAGTTGTCATGGACTACTTTACTAAGTGGCCTGAAGCGTTTGCAATCCCCGATCAAGAGGCGACTACAGTAGCCGAGGTTCTAGTGCAACAATGGGTTTCCAGATTCGGCACACCCTTACAAATTCATTCTGATCAAGGGACAAATTTCACCTCTGTTGTGTTTAAAGGAATGTGTCAAATTCTCGGAATAGACAAGACGCAGACCACACCACTACACCCACAATCGGATGGCATGGTAGAGAGGTTTAACAGAACCATCTTGAATAACCTCTCCCTTATGGTTTCCAGAAATCAGCAAGATTGGGATTTGAAGCTACCGCTGTTTCTGCTTGCATATCGTAGTGCTGTCCATGAGACTACCGGATATACTCCTTCACAGATGCTCTTTGGTCGCGAACTTCGTCTCCCTTGTGATCTTCAGTTTGGTCGTCCACCGGATACATCTTCATCGCCAGAGGAATACCTTCGAGACCTTCAGGCACGTCTTGAAGATGTCCATAACTTCGCTCGAGACCGAATCAACCTGACGACCGAAAGAATGAAGACAAGGTATGACACAAGAGCGACGGGACATGAATTCCAAGAAGGTGACAAAGTTTGGTTGTGGAACCCGATTCGACGTAAAGGACTTTCTCCAAAGTTGCAAGCCAACTGGGAAGGTCCCTACACAGTCCTAAAAAGACTGAACGACGTCGTGGTTCGTATAAGAAAATCATCTGCTTCAAAACCAAAGGTAGTACATTATGATAGATTAGCTCCTTATCGTAATGTAGAGTAAAAATCAGTAGACCATGGTCTGTTTGTAAATAGTATAGATAATTTTAATCTTTATTATTTTCTTGTATTTTTAGTTGCTTGTGTATGTAATGTACTCTGTATCCTCTTGAAATGTAAATTCTTTTATATTAAATTTGGCCTCCTATCAGGGGATTGTACTGCCCGGGACGTGCAGTCCTTGAGAGGGGGCAATGTTACAAATTTTTAAATAATGATTATATTTGTCTTAAAATATCTCAGACAGATCAGAAATTCTCACATTTTGGGCAAAAATTGCGGTATTTAGACGTGTTGTAGTTTAAAAGCGGATTTCCTAATGATTTGGCGACTTGGCGACAGTTGGCGACATTCTTGGCGACTTGGCGACGGTTGGCGAGATTCTTGGCGACTTGGCGAGAAATCGATACTTCTGGAAACATCCATCACCTAAGCTCTAGGACCAATATTTTCCGAGATAGCCTAGAAGCTTCCAGAGCCTTGGCGAAATTAGTAGATTTCTCCGCCAAGTCAGGTATAAATACCGCAGCCCGACATGGAATAGTGATAGAGTTTTTGTGAAGACAGTCAGTGAGTGAAGACGATTAGTTGTGACTGCTAGTTGTTCTCTGTCTGAGGTATTTGAGACCTGTGATTGGAAGCTATTTCCTATTGTATCTGACGAATTGTAGCTGTATAATTGTGATTGTTACAGCGGGAATTTCGTTTATCTAGTGAAGTTTTTACGAATAAAAGTCTTGTGTTCATTAAGTGGTCGCTTTATTCAACTCTCAATCAACACGAACCCGTGGAGCTCGGTACAATATATATATATAATATATATATAATATATATATATTTTCAATAGGTTATCGCAGCATAACCCATTGAAAATATTTTTTGAAGATAGAGAGGAGGATTTTCACTTCTTTTAAAAACAAAAGGCTAGATAATTCGAAATATAACACTACAAATGCGCGTGCAATAATAAATTAAACAAATTAGTCGTTTATTGACAAACAAATGTCTTAATAAAATATTGGAATTATAATATTGGAATTATATTGGAAAATATAATATTGGAATTATCACTCATGATAAAGCAACAAAACCAATTAAATTTGGAAATTTTATTACCTTAATGATTTCGATACATCAACTGATTACATAAAGAAAACAATGTTTATAATTAGAAATTAGTCCAAAAATTTAAAAGACAGAAGTCTTTTTAAAAATGCGAAGTGGGTTATTGAGATATTCGTCATATCTTTAAATTAATGTTTTTATTTTCGACAAGTTTTCATTAAACTTCACAGATATTTACAAAATCTCCAGAATTTTTTGAAAAGTTTACTTAAAATATTTTCCTTTTTTTACTTTCTGCATGCAATATTGTTGTAATATGCATGAGAATTTATTCTTTATTTTTTCTCAAAAACATTTTTTTTCAAAGAATCAATATAATTCCTTAAATATTTTTAATAATATAATTTAATCATAAAAATTAAAATTACAGAGTTGAACAATTTCTAAACATATCACATACATTTTCAAAATTTAGAAAAATAATTTGAATTCTATTATATAGTTTAAAAGGAATATAAGAAATTAAGATTTTGATGGTAGGAACAATAAATAATAATATTTATGCTGACATAAATGTTTAATACACTTCTAGCAAAAAATTGTTGGAAATCAGTGAGAGCTCTATGAACCATTTACTGTATTTTACAAGAATAAATAAAATTCTACGAAATAACTAGCACGGGAATGATTTTGTTGCCCCTACATGCTTGCCTGAACAGGAATCTACCAGTTAATTAGAAACAGCCGGGTGGAGTTTCGTGATTTTGAAGCAGGAACCAAGCAGAAGACCAGACGTTTCATTTCATATTGATTACTCCAGCTTCTTATATCGAATGTGACGGATTTTCATTTAAGCTGGGATTCGAACTCCCTATCTTCCGATAATGAGAACGACACCCTAACTAGGCCACCACGGCCACAAATGAATTTATAAAATCTTTTGTTTTTCTTTGCGAGAAAGTTAATTTATATTACTTATATTGGCAGAAATGTTTCATAAATTCCAAACAAAGGAAAACTTGATAATCAGGGAACATTCTGTGGACCATTAGTTGTATTTAGCTAAACACTGATAAAAATGAAATTTTTAGTAGATTATGTTAAGGTTTGTATTTCTGAGGAAAAAAATAAAATAATCCTTGTTATGAACTAAAATTTATTTCCAGAAATATTTGGTTTTACTTGGGAAATTATTTTCTAATTCAAATCTCAAAAATGTTTTCTGAAATACGAATGGAGTTCTGACGGTTATAAAATTTATTTTTCATTGTTATCAGAAAATCATTTCTAGGATATTTATTGAAATGTTGAAAATGGCAGTTTATTCTCCCTGCACATTATTTATTATGAATTGTTTCTAAAGTCAAAATGCTATCAAATAGATGCATTTTTGAAATATAATTTCAAAAATCACTTAGCAAGATTAAAATAAAATGTTGTGTATTAGGTTGGTGCGTATGAAATGTCGGATTCTCTTTACATGCGGACGTTTTCCTCCCTGTTTTCGTTATACTTTTGTATTTGGCATAACCTCATTCATACTCGTTTTGTCCATTGCCAGAGACTCATTTCAGCAAAATAGGTTTTCTCGAAGGTCTTCCCTTTTTATTTCTTTTGAGTTTATTGCGGATATGAATTCTGCCGACATTCGCGTCATTTTCTTATATGAGTACAAACTTGGTAATAGTGCTGCAAAAGCTGCATGCAACATAAACCAAGCGTTTGGGGAGAATACGGTTAACGATCGGAAAGTGCAGCGTTGGTTCGAAAAATTTCGGACTGGCGATTTTTCACTGCAAAATGAGCCGCGCGGAAGACCCAAAACGTCTGTGAAGAATGATGACCTGAAGGCTCTAGTGGAAGCGGATCCAGCCGTATCCACGAGGGAACTTGCTATCAGGATGAAAGTTGACCATACAACGATATTGAGACACCTTTCTGAGATTGGCAAGGTTAAGAAGATGGACAAGTGGGTACCGCACGCACTGACAGAGCGAAATAAGCTGGATCGGTTAAACGTATGCTCATCATTGCTAACCCGATTTCACCGAGAGCCATTTTTCGATCGGATCATTACGTGTGAGAGCTGTTTTTAAGGGGCAAACACTATGAAAATGAAGACAGTCTAAAAAACTTGATATCAGAGTTTATTAATTCTAAAGACCAAAATTTTTTTAAGACAGGCATCTACGCTTTAAAATCTCGTTGGGAGAAGTGTATTGAAGCGAATGGAGCATACTTTGATTGAATAAACAGCTTTTGAAGAAAGATATGCAGTTTTATACAATCACTTAAGAATCCGACATTTCATACGCACCAACCTAATAGTTTTGGTACTTTCCCTCTAGCAGTATATTAATAAGCATAAACTAGATATAAATGTGAATTTTATGACAAACATAGTCAAATAAATCATGCATTTAATCTTGATATTATAGAATTTAGGATATAATTCCATTAAGTATGTGTGTAAAACTTACTTCATAACAACTTTCAGCTTAATATAAAAATCGAGTACTGTCACTTAAAGTAGCTAGTGTGATATAAACTGATAAAGCTCTTAAAGGATATATATAACAGGAAAATTCTTCCCATTTTCGTGTTGCCACGAATTGAAATAAGAATAAGTATGCAGATTACAGTATGAAGTGGTTGGTCAGTCGAGAGTACGAATACCAGTCGTTATAAAAGTAAGTCTACCGTGCGCATTAAACTTGAACTGGCACAGAAACAAAAAATCACGTAGTGGTAAAACTCGTCAGATGTTGTTTGTTTCACGATTTCAAAGTGGGCTAATCATCTTCTGCATCAAGTCAACGAATACGTCAGGTGTTTGGGGATAGGGCTATGAATTAACTGACGACAAGGTTTTAGTCGTCAAATGATTCACAATGAAATTGTACCATTAGACTAAACGGTCACTGCAGACCTGTATTCAAATCAATTGTAACGAGTGCAACAGACACTGCAAAAGAAAGATCCAGTACTGGTAAATCACAAGGGTGTACTGTTCTTGGCCGATAACACGAGGCCGCATATTGTGGGGGTGGTCAGGAATACCTTCAGGGCCCCAGTTGTCAGACTTTGTACCCCCTAATATAAATTGTTTTCTTCATATCATCTAATATTCTGTGATTTAAGAACTATATTCCTCATTTCAGGATTAAATGCGAGAAATACCAGATAACACTCTAAATTAAAGTAAAACTGAATTTAAAGACCTTATTTTAAGTTTCAGATTTATTTAGAGTGTAAACTTCTTTATAATAAATATATTAAATGTATATGAGTTGATATATGTATATATTTTATTTTTGTATAGTAAGGACTTAAAATTTTTTAAAAATACAGCAGGTTTACCTCTTTATAAAATACAACATTTTATAAAGAAGGAAATTTATAAATAGTTATAAATAATGTTTACAATAAATTTATCGCCGTTTAGTTACCGCTAGTATTGTGAATATTAATTATAAAATGTTTTCCGACTTAATCCTAACATACGTAACTCGGTGGATTTGGTGAACTTAACTAGGTTTGGCAACATTTAAGAAAGCGAGAAAGATTATTCTTTTGAATTTTTTCACTGTATGTTTATATATTTGGCATTTTAAGATCACCTTTTACTATAATTTCACTGATGCTAATTCTTGGCGACAATACTAAGACATCATTTCTTCTTTGGAAACTATTTGGTGATAAGTGTCAAAGCCGCAATTTACCACTGACGACGATTATGAAAATCGCGTCAAGCGTTTTACGTATACATATACCTTTTATTCCTATCGATTTATGGAAACGGCCCAAAAATCGTGTAGAAATTTCACATTAGTTAGATTTTAAATATAAAATTTTCTAAATTATTGATATGAAAACATTAATTGAGCATTATTCATAAAATATATTATTCAAAAACATTAAACTAATTGATTAATATTCTTGATTAAATAGAAACTTCTGACAAATGAACATAAAAATATAAATTAAACTAATAGAAAAAATTTAAATGAGAAAAAAATGGAATGATTTTATTTTGTTTGAAATAGATATCTCATTAATACATATTTAAAGCTCAACATGTAAAATACATTACATGTATAGAACAAAATTAATATTTTAAATATTTTAAATGTTATCCGAATAACTTTAAAATAAATGCTTATATTCACAATTTGCACATAAAATTATTGATGATTTTAAATAAAGCAATAAGCACAATAAATGTAATTTTTTATAAAAAAATTGCAGAATTATTATGATTAGGAGTAATAATCAAACATTACCAAAAATTAATTATTAAGATGTAACATCTACCGAAAATATCAATAAAATTTGAAATTTCTGATAAAATGAACCCAAAAATGTATATATTTTAGTCATATTATCCATGAATATTTTTATTTCATATCTTGCTTACTATTGTAAGTTTAATCAGAAATAAAATATTTATATGTAGATGTTATTCACTTTTTGTGCGTATATTTATAAATATCGTAATACGATTGGAAAATGATTTTAACTTAGCATAAAAAATTAAAATGCTATTGTGTTGATTATTATAAAGTGAATAACACAAAATGTTGTTAAAGCTTTGTGTAATTGATAACTTGTATGAGCAAACAATGTCATAAAAAACTCAGGGAATATGTCAAATCAGCACATTTTATAAAATAATAAAATTTAGTCATAAAGTTCACAATGAGAAAAATGTCTTTTATGATAAAAGTAGGTTTGTTAAAACTGAATAAATTTCAAATAAATATATTTCATTACAAATACCAGTAAAATTGGCAGTATTCTTAAAAGCAAATGCAATTTAAATATGTGTGTTACCAATTTTATTTTCTAATACATTCTTAAAATACATCGAATATTTTGAAGAAGTAGTCATTTTACTGTTCTGGTATTGTAATCCAATTAGAATTTTTAATCCTGCAATCACAGTCACTCAGCTTTAATTTCATTTGAGAGAATTTTGATATTCATAATGTAATATGCAATCAACGTTAAGCTATTTAAATAATTTTCCACGTATCTGTTACTCATGTAATTATTTGTTATTTAATTTGAGTACATTACTATTGATGTATCAAAGAAATTTAAATCACACCAATGGATTTTCACTTTTACTACTTCATGTGATTTTCGAAATACGCAAAAATTGATTTCTAATGATTTATTTGACTTGATTTCAAATTCCTTTATAAAAGAAACATCAGCAATATAAACAATCATTTTTGATTTACTTCAATATATTTCACGTTATAAAGAATTATTTGAAACATTTAAATGAGAAATGCATAAATTGTTTTTATATTTCTTCCTCTTAATAAAATTTTCAATGCTGTCTTAAATGTAAAATATGAAATTCTGCTGCTCATGAACTATTTTAAAGTAACTATGTCGTAAGCAATTCTATAAAATAATTCCATTCACTTATCAACTTAATAAATAACAATTGAAAAATGTCTCCCAAGAATTACACTTTTGCAACAAAAATGTTCTAACTCTGAGTTGTTAAATATTTTCAAACATATTCGTGAAGAATATATGAACAAAGAATCAATTTTAGTTTGTTTATTTTGAAATAAATAATTCCATATTCTACAGATGTATCATATATTTCAAACACAAATTTTGATTAATTTCATATTCATTTACATATAATTTAAATAACAATGAATTTCAATATTTTCCAATTCGATTGCTTTTTCTCAGAATTAATTTCATGCTTGCTCATAGCAAAAACTTTGTGGCAAATTCCAATTACTTTGTACAATACGAAATACCTATAAATAAAAGTGTCAATATCAAATGCTAATTTTATTGTGTATTATTTAATAAGGCAATTACAATTCGAACCATTCTTTCATGTTCAAAGATAAAATCAACAACCAGTTTTTCAGTTAAAGAAAATTTGGTTATGAAATTTCTACAGTAATGATTCTGTGTATAAATTAAAAAAGTACCGTACATTATACATTTGCTAAATATATTAAAACTGTATTTTTAAGAATTAAATATTTAATTTTATAATTAATATACCAATATCGTCAATAACATCGTAGATAGTCAAATGAAATTCTTAATGGAAATAATACTTTTTGAATTTCAGATGTAAAAGGGGACTTTATTAATGCCATCATTCAATTTTAAATTATTACTTGAATGGAGTACGTATGCTTTTAATTAGTTGCAACAGATTGATTTTAGTGTAAAATAATTTCCATATTAGACATAAAAATTGATAATTAAAAGTTAAGTCTGCATAGTTCAAATATATGTGAATTGCGTAGTCACTTGCAACAAAAGTACTCATGAAAATGAGGAAAATTCTACTACATATGTTTAACATTTCATTATATTCTGAGTTATAATCAGTTTCATTGTCTTTGAAAAATTACAATGCTTATGTTCCAATAAAAATTAAATATATTTTAAGAAAATAATTTCATTTTAATAATTTTGAAATTTATGTTCTGCAAGAATTTTGATAACAAAATTATATTATGAAATACGAAGTTTTCATAAAAATCATCATTTTTCATCATTTATCTGGTTTTTAAGTTAAATTAGATTACTTGTATTAATTATTACAATAATTACTGTAGTTGGAAAAATGAAATAAACTTATTTTAGGCATGTAAAAACAAATGTTATTTATTATATAGTATCTTTAAATCAAATTGATATTCATACTTCGCTTTTGATTGTTATAAATAATACTAAGCATGATAAGAAAAGATAGAAATAATACATATTTTATACATCATACATTATTATCTGTATAGAAGATCATATAGCGTACTTTTTTTATTTATATGAACATTAGTGCTAGTGGGACAGAATATAAACTTTTTCTATATAAAATTTTCTTTCTATTGTCACCATAAATATATAAATCAATAAAGCTATAAATCATTGGAGAATTTACCGAAAAAATGAATGATATATTGTAGCATGAAATCGTTATCAGTAATCATCTTTGCACAAGATTTTTTTAAAAAGTACTATCAATACCTTCCTAAATAGCTAAAATTCACTTAATTTTTTAAACTTTTAATGTATCTATGGAATATTTTTAATGGTGAATGTTAAAAATTATATTTGAATAAAACTAACTTAATAAATTAATATTTCTTTAATATTATTCAGAATTTTATGTATTCATGTCTCTGCCTTTAATTTTATCAGTCATACATCATATCGTATAAATCTCATTGCAGTTATTAAAATTTTAATTTGCTTTTACCTCTGACAGATAATATTTTATCTGGTAAGTGTGGAAAATGCGTGACGGGGGAGTCAAGATTTTAAATTTTCTCAAATAATATAGTTTTGCTTAATACTTTCCACAATATAAATTACATTTAAAAGAAATTAAATGAGTATCTACTGCTGTAGTTTTCTAGTGTTATTTTAAAAGAAATATTCATTACATAACATGCATTTGTTTCTTAATTCGTGACTGGATTTAAAAGATAGCAGTGTAACATTTTTTATATAAGTAAACTTTTAAGAATATCATGAATAACTATATCATTAAAGGTTTTTCTGATTTGATCTCATTTTTAGAGTGTTTTGAAAAAGGAAAGATGGAAACATTGGAATTCAAATTTTATTTTAAATTTTGATGAACTACATTTTCAAATTCATGATACAAATTATGGCGTAACTAAAGCTGTCATTCAATATTTAACTGTCAATAACAAACTGAAAGCACAACGAAAGTTTTTCACAAAGTTTATACGCATAGGACGGATAGAACCCTGATATATTTGATTTGAAAAAAATACATTAATCAATGTATTGTTTCTAATCAAATCAATTAAGAAAAGGATAATAAATACAATAATAAATATATGAATTTTAAAATGATTTGTTCATGACTTTAAAATATTTAAAGAATTATTCATACATCTTTGGCAAAATATTTTTAAATGTTAATTTCGATAAAGTAAAATAATATATATGTTTTTAAAAGGAACTAACTATATTAGTCTCGGAAGTCTGATAACATTTATTTTCTTATAATGAATTTAGAATATAAGACACAGAGTGCTTTATGAAAATAGGAACTATCATTCTGCAATTTCTGGGACCTCAATATTTGTCAAGATTGCTAATTTCCATTTAAAATAAATTAAATGGATATTTAAAAATAATTGCCATATTTCTTAACCCTGAATCTGTATATATATATATATATATATATATATATATATATATATATATATATATATATATATATATATATATATATATATATATATATATATATATATATATATATATATATATATATATATATATATATATATATATGTATATATATATATGTATATATATATATATATATATATATATATATATATATATATATATATATTGAAACCTCATACGTCATATGAATCATGATAAGAACGAATTCACATATCTTATGTTTTTAGTAGTTTTTTAAAAAAGAGATACGATAGGGTTTTGCTATATAAGCAGAATTTTTCATATGGTATTAGAGACCTGATAAATATTATCCCTACATAAAATATTTTCCTTATTCTTTATTTTATTACTCATATATAAATTATTTAATACAAGTCATAATTGAGCAATGTATTAACAATTTGTGGGGTATTTTTAAATGTCTTATTCAATAAATATATATCAATTTTAATATTTATTTCGTTTCAAGCATTTAAAAATTCAAAAAGATTCTTAATTTAAATATTTTCGTTTTTATTTATAAATTTTGGTTTTGATTTCCTTTTCATGTCATTTGTTTCGTATAACAGTAAAAAAGGATTTCAAATGAGTTACAAAATACTATTATTAATTATTTCAATACAAATATTACAAATTAGTTATTTAGAACTAAGTTCCCTGAATTTGTTTGTTGCATGTTAGCAAATTGTTTCACTAGAGAGCTAATTTGAAAGAGATATTAAGCTTAAAATGTAAAGTTTATGCAGTACAATATTCCGAAGTGCAACTTCAAAGATTCATGCCCACGGAAGAATTCAAAGTAATCAGATGTTGAGCTTCTTCACTTATCTTAACAATGAAATTCTTAGCTGTAAAATTTAATAATTATGTGTAGTATTGTGTTTAATTGACTGTTTTAGCTATAGAACAAAATAATGTGAAATTGTGATACATGTGTTAAGTAACGATGTCTTAACTATTGGTCAAATATTTAGCCTCCTTTAAAAATCGTAATGTTAATATTTCATAAAAACTTACGCTTACATGTAAATTAAGATAATCCTAAAAATAAACACAAATAATAAATATGTAAAATGCCATATAATCCATGTTCCAAGTAACATGACGGTCTAGTAAATATCTACAGGAATATAGCAATAAGCAATAATCTAATAACCGTCTTTCTCACTTGCTAGAAAGATATATATATTAATATATATACATGCTTACATAAATATATGATTAATATATATATATATATATATATATATATATATATAACACACACACACACACATATATATATATATATATATATATATATATATATATATAACACACACACACACACACACACACATATATATATATATATATATATATATATATATATATATATATATATATATATATATATATATAGTATACATGTATAACTTAAAAAAGTTGAAGACATTACTATCGTAAAGAAGGGAAGCTAATCTGTCGTGGCTAAATTTATCTATTTCGTTCTTTTGTCATGAAATGGACAGTCATTTTCATTACTATCTCACGGAAAATAGAAACCCAAAGCTTAGTTAAATATTTTCTGATGCTTACAGCAAGTGTGCTTGCGTAATATCCCAAAGATACTTGGCAAAGTCATTGAATAGACTTTGATAAAAAGATGGGAATTATTTTTTGCATGTTTTCCCATTAAAAAGATAGAATTTCGAAAGTTTCAATAAAATTGTAGCAAAATCTTCATAAGAAATTTTTCTAAGATTGGAAAACCTTATATCGAATGCGTATGTATTCTTTATGCAATTTTAATAATGAAGTCAACAAATTAATTGTGGCTTTCAGAAAATAATTATCAAGAGAATTATATTTCTCAACGAATTTTAATATATATATATATATAATTTTGGACTGTGTTGATAAAGTAAGATAAAGTGAATGAAATCGTAGCTGAAATGTCACCGGATAGGCCATATTTTAGCTGCTAACTTTAGTCATATTATCTGTGAGACATGAAATAGGATATGGTCACCAACTTTTAAATAAAATACCTCTTCGGTGAAAGGCCAAAGCTATTAATATAAAAAAGGTCACGCAGATTCTGATTCTATACAGCGAAGACTGACCAGTTTCTGATGCGAATATGGAACAAACAATTGGTTGCCCAATTAAATAAATTGTACTCAATTCTGTCACTGTTATGCTGAAGCACTTGAAAATATACAGAATGATGAAGAGTTAGAAAAATTATCATTTAAAATTGAAACGCACAAAAATACTGATTAGAAAGTAAAGAAATGGAATCCTATTGTTAGTCCTCGACGTAATCACCCCCGCTATCCAACACCTTCTACCAACGTGTCTCCAGTTGTGCAACAACACCTTGTAGTAAAACGGCCTTGGACGCAATGAAGTCCGTGAGTGCTTGACACAAACCTGCTTCATTGGTGAAGGATTATCCATGAAAATTATTGTCCCAGGAATGGAAGAGGTGGTAATTTCATGATGAAAGATCAGCTGTGTAAAGTGGAATGCACCAAGTCTTTGTAGTCAACCAAGTCTTTGTACGATATTCCTGGACATTTGCGATCACTTGACCCATTAGTAGCACCTCATAGTGAACCCATTGACGAATAGTTCACCAGATACCAGATTTTTCGTAGAGGGAAAATCTCGTGACCTAAATTTAAGAAAATAATGCCTTATCGTACGTTCATTCACATCACTACCTTCAACTGCTTGACATATTTAACGACTTGATACAACAGCTGATAAGCCTACTTTGAAGTGGAAAAGCAAACAATTCTGAAAGAGCGCTTTCATCACGTCCATTTCTCTTCACTATTGTACTAGTTTTGATTGATGAATGTGAGCGGTAAACTTGCTTTCATTACGCGATTTCTATTCCTATTATCTATTGATCAGTATCACAACCACGTTATACACTTATTTGCATTCTTGTTCTCCCTACATTCAATGAAAACGGGAAAATGGTAAGAGGTTTCTTATTTACCTTATAGTTAACACACATCTCTTGATAACAGTTCAATGTTTATTGCTGTTTGTCTTGTATTTCGCAACAAATAGGCAACAGACGTAATGAATGAAAACTTGAAATAATAGAAATAAAGAATTAACAATTTAATAACCTTTTCTTTAAAGTAATATCCGATATTATATTATTTTAAGGATAAAATGTAAAATTATAAATTTTCTGCACAACCAGCCTCCTTACGCTTTTATGTATGGCAATTTATATAAATTCTCTCTAATAGTCTTTTTACTGTAGCTCTGAAATTGCATAAAACCTTTATTAAAATGATAGTTAGTAAACTTTGAGAATAACTACCGAATTAAATTATTTTACACTGATTTCTTTTTTTAGATTCACAATAAAACGGTAGAATGAATTTATATTGAATTAACTGAAGAGCGAGTAATTTTAAAACTATTCCGACGAAAACATTCTAACCCTCACATTTTGGCGAATTGACTTACAGGTAAGAATTTATGGTTGTTACTGAAATTTGATTTTAAACTGATTGAATTTTATGTTACGTTTTGCACAATTTGAAAATTTAATTTTATGATCAGTACTTATAATTGTTTCGATTTTATACTAATCCGATTTTATTATTTGCTTGTATCTATAATGAAAAATGGGTATTTCAGTGCATTTCAAATATAACAATTTTTTTATGAAAACTGAAAGATATTGCCAGAAAATTACATGCAATGTCATTTTAAATAGAAATGAAATCACAATATATACATTGAATGTCCTTTGCATTTAAAAAAATATCATGAAAATTGAATTGCATACTCGATTACATTATATGAGACAGTTTTATGATATGCCTTAGGAAATATAATATTCTTAGATTCTAAAAATTCAATTTGCTGATTTTATAAAGTTTTCAAGCATGATTTAGATAAAAAATAAGCTAGTAGCCATATAAATACATAATATTCATTGAATCAAGAAAATAGGAAACTCGAACCTCTTGAAATCAAAAATGTTACGAAATGAAATATCAATACTTTAAAAAGTAATACAAATAGAAATATAATAATGTTAAATTTTGAGTTTCTTCTGAATCAGAATTGAAATATGAAAAATTAATTAGAATTTAATTTTCTACAAAGACTTTAATGCTATTCTTAATCAAATAATATTTGGATGTGAAGGCTTTACAAATAATAAATTTTCATATACATCATGAAAAACGAGTGCTCAAAATAAAACTCTTAAGCAATCGATATTTGAGCATTTATAATTACTTTATGTTTATTAAAAATAAATGAAAGTATAAGGTAAACAAGAAAATTCTTGACATCTTCAGGTTGCCATTGAATGAAGTGTGAGTATAAGTATGCAAATTAATGCATGACGCGGTTGAGACATCGGTCAGTCGAAAGTGGAAATATTATTAGTTATAAGAGCAGGTCCACTGCGCTCATTCATCAATCATTATTTAAACATAAATAAAGACAATGCTCTTAATATAATTATCTTTTAAATTATTGTTCGCCAAATAATATACGGATTTTTTAAGTAAATTGTAATTACTTAAATAATTTATTAGTAAATTAGTAAATTAAAATGATCGATTCAAATGTTTAATTGAAAAATTATGTTTTTTATTTAATATGTAAAAATTTAATAAAGTATGCAAAGGGATTCTTAATTTAATTTTAAAAAATTGATTTTAATTCAGCACACAAATTAAAAGTTATGATTTTATGTATAAATAAAAAAATATAAAAAAACTGCTTAAAATATCAATAAATTTATATTGAGAAAATAAATGTTTTACTCCTCATTTTTCAATGAACTTTTTCCCTTGAAATAAATATCATGATATTAAATTATTTATTACGAAATCATAATTACATTAAGATTAACATTTATTAACATTAATATTTTATTAATTTTTTTAAGTAAATAGCTGATGATGACTGCTACACATTTTACAAAATTCAATACATTTAGGTAGTTTAAGTCGAAAGAAATTGTCTCCGATTTAATTAAAAAAAAACACTTTAACTAAAGTTAAACAAAGCACAAAATCACCATACTACAAAATTAAATAAATTAGAAACATCTTATTCTCTTTGTAATTACAATTAAATATAATGCAGTATTGAAAAGAAGTATTCGGCACAATACATTTTACTAAGGGTTTTAAATTATTTCATCAGATTTCTTAATAAACTGATAAATTAGAAGCAAATATTCGTACTTTTAATGGACTCTGATTGACACATTGTTCAATGAATCACAATTACAGATTTGAAAAATGTCTTAGTTGCTCACATTCACAGTGTAGGCAATCTGTGTCTGCCGAAAACTACAGCAAATCCTTTTGACATTCTTTGCTTTGTTGTCTTCCAAAAAAACTTTTCCCTAAAAAAAAGTCCCTATTTACCTGCCACAAGCCCTGAAAATACCCAACATGACACACGATACTATTCGTGCAACATCTGTAACTTATTACTTAACAGGGACTGGATTTGAACCTAGGATCTTCCGTTTTGAAATATACTGCATTATAAGTAAACCATGATGAGAACAAAACCTCCTGTTTGGCATTTAACTAGATTAGAATCCTCATTAATCACAAATTCATTGGTTTCTCTAGCATAATCCTCATTAAGCTGGAAAAACCAATGAACTTACTAAGAAAGGCTTACTAAGAAAAAAATAACTAGACTGTGACCAGCAGGAATTAACACTTCAAACAGATACTCCTTATAAAAAAGAAGCATATTCCTTATAAAAAATGTGTCCATTTTGTTTTCTGTTCTGTTTACAATCTTACAATTCTGATAGTGATTTTTTGACCTTAACCCCTATGATGGTAAATTTAATTTGATTCTATATTACATATTTCCGTCAGCATTGTACCATAATTGCTCTAAAGAAAAAAACTATTACTACAAATAAGAAAACTTTTTCTGTATTTTCTGTTTTAAATAAGATATTTTAAAAAGACGGAAGATTTGCTTTTATAGCTAATTTCAGGTATAATAAAACAAGAACTCTCTCTCTCTCTACTTTTGTAATATTACTGCAGAATTGCGATTGTATTTTCATCATTAAGCTATATTAATTAAGAATATACTTTTTTATCATGACTTTGTTTTTATCAAAGAAGGAAATTAATTACATTAACATACCAATAAAATAGAAAATTACTAACTAAATAGAATATGCGAATGCTGATAAAAGTAGAACTGTTTACATATAATTTTTGTGTTTCTCTTTTAATCCAGTTTTAGTTTCAATTTTAATATAATTAGATATTCTCCTTCTAAGACAATTTGCGAATTTAAACTATATATATATATATATATATATATATATTTATATATATATATATATATATATATATATATATATATATATATATATATATATATATATATATATATATATATATATATATATATATATATATATGCTGCTTTTAAATGAATGTAATATACAGTGTTTCAAATATTTTTTAAAAAACAATTAGTTATTTAAGAAAAATTGAATTTATTTTAACAGTACATAAATTTATGGAAAATCAAAAGAGAATCTAAAAGAGATATTAACAACACAGTACGCTAATGATATTACTGTAATGGGATTATCATTTTTATATTTATAATTTTTAATGTTATTTAGCTTCAATGATACTAACGTTTGACATTTCTGATGAAAATAGATTTTTGTAACACAAATTCAAATTGGTATTGATAGTTCTCATAAATATACACTATTTACTGACATATTTTTCTCCGACATTCTTTACTTAAGAAAAATCTAAACCAATTTTTTTAAATTCAGAATAATAGTTAAAGGTTGTAATAATTATCATAAATTTTAATTAGTTATTATATTAACTTTACTATTAGTATTAGATAAATTAAAATGAAAACTTAAATTCAATCAATTTTCTCTTGTAAATATTATATATCATGAGTTCCTATTTACTCTTATTAAATATATTGCTATAATTCGTAAGTGGTGGCTGTTAATTTCAAAAAATATCATTTTGGTAAATATTGTTATTTCGCCAATATATCTCGATAAAATTATATTAAATATAAGACATTTAAGCATTCATCGGTGTTCTTTTTAATGATATATACTTTAAATTAATTGTTAGCATATAATTCGTTGATGGAAAAATAAAAAGAGATACATTTGAGTGTATGTCTGTTGTCATAATTTAACTTATATTTTTCACTTATGTTATTCATGATGTATTAATGGAACATGCATATTGCTTAGGACATTAAGAGATAATTTAACGATAAAATTTAGGTAATTGTGATTTAGATAATTGTGAAATTTAGTATGTGAGGTAATTTTACGACTTTAATATTCTATTTCTTAAACTTTTTTAAAATTATACGTACTTAAAATTCCTAGAATATTTATACACTTTTGTTTAGTTTTAATAAATTGAGATAGCAGAGTTTTTAAAATTTGTCCATTTACTAAATGAACTATTGTTACTTTCTACATTTATAAAAAAAAATCGATAGATCAGTTAGTTTTGTTTTCAAATATTTATCAAATAATAATGTTTAAAATAATTGGCACTCATTTATGAATTGCACCTAACATTATTTTGAACTGTTATCTCATTTTGTTAATCAATTCACAATTTGAAGTAACAATTTTTCCTTCTATACCTGTTTATTATAATTTATAAAATAAAAAAATATGTATTCAAATTTATTAATAGGCTATATTTTATGTGAAAATCTTTTTAAAATCCTACATAATATCAATATTTATGAAATTATAGCTTGATTCATTAGCATGTATAAAAACATCATAATTCATTACCTGTACTTCTCTAACAAAAGGTGTTTTCTCTTTGTGTTTACATTGGTTCCTTAGGAGATTTGGCGACCAATGCCGATCCGGCGCTTCAGAGGAATAACTTCCATTTGAAGAGCTAAGAGAGAAGTTATCCATGTGCTCTTTCTAATCACGCATCCGTGGTTGAGAAATTGTCGGTAGAGGGTGCTGAGCACGAAGAATTCTATTGGTCGCCTGAGGAGAGAAGTTCGAATAAGAAAGCGTCGTTTTGATGCGTGGTTGTCGTTTGTTTAGGAATCTTTGAAGATGTGGGCTATTGCAAAGTAACAAAAGAAATACTCCGCTTTCGACATATAAGAGAGTATTGCGATATTAAACTTTTGAAACATTTTAAAAGATGTGTTAGGAGAATATTTTTCATTTTTATGTTTATATTTTATTCAAAATAAAAAGTAAATGCAATTTTCAGTAAATTAAATTTAGGGTATCATTATTATGAGCTATTTCCTCACATTTAAGAAAAAAACTAAATTAGAATATATACTTAACTAAGCTAAAAATGCACGAATTTTAAACATTTGCTTCTATAATACAAAATATTTTTAAAGCAATGAATCAACCAACAATTCCACAAATCTTATATAACTAATGGGATTAATATATTTATTTATACTAATGAACACAATAATATATAATATTCCTAAAAAATTTCGAAACTTTATTCACTGGTAAACTAAACAGATATTCAAGATATTTAAACTCATTTAAATAATAATCAGAGAATGATAATTTTATTTAATTGTTTATACCTATATCTATCTATCTAGATAGATAGATAGACTATGTCTATCTATATAAACTTTTTAACATATTCTCGAACATTGTCAACTGGTCGAAGGAACCATACCTAAAAAATTCCCAAAATTTTCCAGCGATGAATTCCTGATGTATCCCGGACTGATTATGCAACTTGAAGCCTTGTGTTGTCATGGAGCAATTTCATAGTTTCATATTTTTACGATAAAATAATTATTTATACTTGCTGCAACTATAAAGGCAACACAAACACTTCCTGGAATAACAGTTATAATTGGATTCAGAAACAATTTAGTAAGCAAATTCTTCATATTACACCAGATGCATAAACGTTTTTTTTCTCCCTTTGCGAAGTGTGGCTTGCATCAGCACTGATGTAATAATTATAACAGAATTTATCCAGAATTTATTGCGTTTCCAATTGTCATTTTTTGTAATCCCTCTTGTAAATATTTATGCATTTCCATACATGCTCAGCCATGTTCTTTCAGCTAAATGCATGGGTCCACTCATCATCTTGCTTCTCGGATCTTTCTTAATGTGTATAATTAACAACAAATATTTTTGTGTTCCGTCAAATAATTCAGCAGCAAGCTCTTTTTTCATTTTAAATGTATGTTCATAAAAGGTGCTTCTTAATGTTCACAGATTGTTATTTTTGTTACACCTTTAATTTTTTAAAAAATCATAAACCTTAAATTTAAAGAATATTAATTTATTATAATTAATATTCTTTAAACATATAATTAAAGAATATATAATTTAACGAAGAATTGGAATGGCGTGTTTCGGAACAATTTATTCTTTAATGATATTCAAAACGCATGCAGTAAATAATTAATGGTTTATTTTATATAATTTTTCTTTGGAATTACACAATCCTCAGACTAAAACCATTTTAATATCCACCTCATAAACTGTCTTCTGAAGGGCATTACTTTTAAAGTAAGCCATATTCACGTATCACAAAGGAGAAAACTCAGAATTTTTCATGTATTTATAGCAACAGACATATCTGCAGGAAACAGAAGCATAACAGCCATCTCTTTTTATTTAATTTCATATGAGATTGAAGCTCAGCATTTGCTCTGAAAAGCAGTGTTCTGTCTTTTGGTTAAAGTGAGTCTGAAAGCTTTCTTTGAAATTTTATTTTATTGTTACTTTTCTTTCAGTTTTTCGATTTATATAATAAGTTAATTGGTTTCCATTTCAAGACAGAAAAACATCGCACTGAATAATTGGCTATTTGGTAGAAAATGTCATTGAACATTTGCTTTCCAACTTCATATTCTTACTACACCCAATCCCCATTTAATCATTTTAAATTGTAATTCAATGCACGGTATTATAAATTGTATATTTTGTACCAGATTGTAGATAATAATTTATCTTTTATAAGTAATATTTAATTTATAAGTTTTATAAAACAGATGTTTTAAATAGAAGAATCATTTTTAAAGGAAATTGATATTATAAAAATTTTTTTCCTTAATTTATTGGTAATTTGCTTAGACGGTAATTAGTAATAATCAAACTGTTTCATGCTAAACATTAACATAACTTATTAATAAATATTTTTAATAGAAGAATCATGCTTTTTAAAAATGATTTGTATCAAAATTCAATTGATTAATTAAAATTATTAATTAATATTATTAATTAAATTGGATATTAAGAACAGCAACAACTGTTTTACATTTGTAATGGTTACACTCATTAATTATAGATATAAAATGTTATTTATAAGCATTTGAGATGTATATTTTTATTACAATCATTATTACACTTAAAAGGTATTTTTACATGCTAAATTAATATACATTCATAACAATTATTGACATTCATCAAAATTCGATGTTTGTAAAAAGTTAGATAATCTACATTCATTTAATTAAGAATCAAAGATATAATTTTTTGTAGTAATATGTCGTTAGAAATAAACTTTTCAACTAAGAGCTAGAAATTATCCTTTAGAAATTATCAATGAAATTTATACAGATATTAATCATATTTATGATAAAACTTCATATACATTATAATATATATATATATATATATATATATATATATATATATATATATATATATATATATATATATATATATATATATATAAATATATTACCATTGAATATCGCAAGAAAATAATAAAGAAAAAATAAACAATATCAGAATAGTTCTAAATAAAGTTACTCCTGATAAATTATATTCAGTTATAATGTGAATTTCTTATTAAAACATTTCTATACCTTTAATGAAAAATTTAAATTATTTTGAAATGATTATTTAAAAATTATTTGATCAATTAAATGTCAAACTTTATTTTTTTATTCAACACATCAGTTAATTTAAAAAAAGTTTTTGAAGAAATAAAATATTGTTAGAAAACTTCTACCAGTTTTCAGTTTATTGAAATAAAAGGAATATACTGATTAAAAATTTGTTGTTGTTGTTGTTTCTAATCCCAGATGATGTAGATTAGCAACACCCTCTCCATTAAGCCAAAAATGTCCAGAATGTCAAAAAATAAAATATGATCCCTTAGAATCTCAAAAACTGTAAAATTTAGACAAACAAGAATATGATCGGGGTAGGCTTGAACAGCCAACACCAATCTGAAAAGAGCCTTTTGACCTGGTCAAAGTTAAGTGATTTGATATGGCCGCTCAGAAAGAGTTCTTGATGTATTGAGCCTGTTGCACCATCGAGGTTATTTGCCAAAGTACCACGGGTGAGCAGGAGGAACTCTCCAAAGTGTACTTAATTCCTTCCTTTTGATTGAGGAAATTTCAGAATAGGTTATTTTAACGTTGTTATGATTATAAATTTAATACACATAAGCAAAAATATTGTATCATGAAATATTAGTCATATTTCGTTATACATGTAATTTTATTAGAATATATTTTATTAGATCATTACTTTCCTATAATAAACTCCTAAGAATGGTTTAGGTAGTTTGTGGTTGGGAAAGACATCATTCTATTTATCAGGATGTAGCTCGATATATTGTAAACACGGTATGGTGGTTGGATATATGGTAGTTGGGATATGAACAATGTTCTCCATGTAAAATAATACCTTACGTGGTGGTTAGTCAAGGTGAAGTATTTTCAACTTGATCACTACTTCCAAATTAGAAGGAATCAATGAGCTGTAAGGTTACTGAAGCACACCCATTAAGGATTTACTATATAGGAGGACATTAGTTCTGCCCATTTAAGTCTGCAAAACAAAAGAGGCTAGTAGCAAAGGATTAGACAGATAAGTTCAATGAAATTATTTTTGTTTTCAAAAGTCATAGTATTAGAGTTAAATCAAGGTAATGTTCAATAAAATAGTGATGTATATGTTATTATTTAAATCTAACTAGCTAAAATAATTTCATTTACGATTTTCATACTAACTTTCTTAATTTTAATAATTAACGTTTCAACATTTGATGCATGTATATATATATATATATATATATATATATATATATATATATATATATATATATATATATATATATATATATATATATATATATATATATATATATATATATATATATATATATATGTAGCGCCCTCTATCTGCAGCGCCACCCATGGCATCGTCAACGAGAAGGCAGTCCCTCTCCAACAACCGACGGTATGAGACATGTCCATATGACTCTCATGTTTATTTTCTTTTCTTCAAATTTAAATGTTTTAGTTGTTATTTAGTATTATTTGTAGTATCTGTGTTGTGCTCAAATTGTACCTAAAATTGTAATAAAATATTTTGAGCTATTTAAGGAACCTATTTCTTTGTTCCTATTAAACCAGCTACATGCAACACGCTACATATATATATATATATATATATATATATATATATATATATATATATATATATATATATATATATATATATATATATATATATATATATATATATATATATATATATATATATATATATATATATATAATATATATATATATATATATATATATATATATATATATATATATATATATATATATATATATATATATATATATATATATATATATATATATAATATATATATATATATATATATATATATATATATATATATATATATATACACTAATAGTACTTTTTATGCAAGATCTGGAAACGTTTTTTTATTTATATGGCACATTCTGTGTTTAAAAATAAGAACCGATTCTCATTATATGAACGCTTATTGATTACAATTTATCCTTTTAATATATATGTATTGCTTTTTCACCAAATTGAAATTAGTTTTCTGAGTTATATTTAAAAATATAGTGTATAATGAACATTTTAAAAAATTCGACAAAATTTGACAAAAAATATTTAAAAAAAAACATGTGTTGCAAAAAATAGATAGTATTGTATTTATAAGAGTTCAAAATTAGTTAAACAATTAAAGGTAAAAATAATAAGTTATAGTAAAATCTGAACAATTTCAAAATTAATCAAATGTATTCTGAAGAATAAAATATTTTTATCCAATTAATTATGCCATATCATTACACGAAGTAATTTAATTTTTATTTTTACAGAAATTAAAAAAATTAATAGCACATTTGAATAAAAGTTTATTTTTACTTTTAGTTCACCGTGAAAGAACTTCATTGTTAGTTATTTTATTTTAAATACAATATTTAAGTTATTCAATGTTTTATTCCCTTAATTTGAAATTGTTATAATTAAAAACCTAGAAATTACAAGATTTTATATTATTCATCAATATAAATTTTATTGTTATTTAATTATAGGTATTAACTTAAATTAAAAAAGTTAAAAATTCACAAAAATACCTTTTCAGAAACACATGCTATGAAAACTTCACCTAGATCTACATATTTCTAAAGTAGAGAAAGTATGCGAAAGAATAACGAAAAAAAATTAATAATATTTTAAGAAATATAATCGATAAGAGAATTTTGAAAAACGCTCTTAATACTTGGACGCCTCTTATTTAATATTCTTCTTATACTTAATATGGTAATGATATTTAAATCAACTTTGTGCTTCCTCCTACATTTCTTATACTAAGCAAAATAATAAAGTGTGTTTGTTTTGATGAAAGGTATGCGTGCGGTGTAATACGGTTAAAGTACCATTATTTCAGATATTTTATCTTTATTAAGAGTAAAAGTTTTGATCATTATCTAGTCAAAAACAATTGATTGTATCCCTTCAATAATAGATATTCTTTTTTTTTATTTAGAAGTACAATAAATTTGCAATGGAAAAAAAGATTTATAGAAATTAAATTTATTTATTTTTTATCTGACAAAAGTAAATTGATGGATTTTTAAATAGTCTTAAAAATGCTTGAAATATTAAATTTAAAAATTATTTTTAGTTAACTGTGTTTTCTGGGAACATTTAAGACTAAATGCTTAGTTGCAATGACTTGTTTACTAGCAAGTATAAATTAGTAATTTTTTGGTCAAATAATTTGACTAATACTGCCGGTACTTTTTCATACTTTCATTTTATTTTGCATCGTAGCTCAATAATTGAATTTTCTTTGAAAAATAATGCAGTTATTATTCAATTGCTTCGATTGATGATCAAAGATATGAAAAGAATTTCATATATTCTTTGATAACAACAAATATGTATGAATCAGTATATAGAATATAATAGGAAATTAATTGTATAGTAAAATTTAAATATAGTAAATTATTATTTCCAGTGTAGATATTTTATTGTTACT
Source organism: Latrodectus hesperus (assembly GCA_037975125.1). NCBI lineage: Eukaryota > Metazoa > Arthropoda > Arachnida > Araneae > Theridiidae > Latrodectus > Latrodectus hesperus. Next base: position 105,474,147 of record CM075850.1, on the reverse strand, counting down.
TTAAATTTTGCATTGATTTTATCGGGATCAGTTATATTGCACAATCATAAAACTATATGCACTTAAATTAAATTTAATAATAGCTTTATAAATGTATATTTGTACAGAAAAAATATATAATTATTTCCACCATTAGAATACTTTGCCAAATTGAACTCATTATTATTTTGTATCACTTAAAGATTTTCATATACTCAAAGAGATTAGTTTTATTTGGAAAAACAGTAAGAAACTTGTGTATTTAATAAAAGCATCAACAAAAATTACAGTACATATTTAAGGCAATAAAGTTTATTTACTAAAGAATCTATTATTATATTTGAAAAGAAGCTATTGTCTAACTGCTTGAAAAAAATAGCCCTCTAAAAACATAATTCACAATAAATTGTTTTAGCATTTTAAAAATGTAAAATTTGTATGATTTGTTAATGAAATAAAATTTATTGATAAAATAAAACTTGCACTTTAATTTACAATTTTTGATAATTTTTGCGTAATTTGTATGAATGATAAAGTGAGTAGTTATTTTAGTTGTATTAAATGCATTTACATAATATAAAAAAGTAGACTCATAGAAACCATGTCAAATATGTAAATTTCATAAGCAATCAAATATTTAGAATATTTAGATTAGAAGTGCAGCGTTTTTAAAGATTACAGATGCTTATAATACAAACTAATGCATAACCAAATCAAAATTTGTAAAATTAATAGTGTTAGAAAAATATCATATCTTATAAAAATCTAAATATGCATTGTGAATCCAGATAAATATGATATTTAAATGCTAAAAATAATGTTTGAAATAATATTGTAATTCTTACAAGAATTAAAAGTAATTTTATTGCATATAAGTTATTTTTAATTATTAAATCACTCTTTGTCTCATATGTATATTTACACGAAATGTATATTTACACGTAATGTATATTTACACGTAATGTATATTTACACGTAATGCATATTTACACGTAATGTATATATGTAATGTATATTTACACGAAATAAATATTTTATAACGTGAAAAATCAAGTTAATATAACATTTTAAATGATAATACATGTTTATTCTCTTTAATATATTACATTTAAAATAAATTTTTAGAATATAAATAATCATAAAAATCGTTGGAACTTTTTACAGTTATTTAATAAATATTCTGTACAAAAAAAGATGGATTATTTTTTATAAAAATACAAAATCTTTATTTTAAACTTTTGAACAAATGTTCAAAAGTCCTATTTAAAAATAATATTACAAGAATAAAGTTATCAATAAAATTATCTGTATTTTTGCTTCGTTTATAAGTTAGTAAAATTCAAAAGTTATGTTACTGAAATGCAGTTATCAAAATTTCTTTGATGTGTTTGCGGCCAGTTTTCCTTAGATAATAGATACTTTATGGCATGGAATCATCAATTTATGAAATATATCATTTAGATAATTTGCAAAATATTGTATTCAAACCAAATTAAATTAAGTAATATATATATATATATATATATATATATATATATATATATATATATATATATATATATATATATATATATATATATATATATATATATATATATATATATATATATATATATATATATATATATATATATATATATATATATGTATGTATGTATGTATGTATGTATGTATATATATATATATATATATATATATATATATATATATATATATATATATATATATATATATAATGCAAGATTAGAAGTATCTTAAGCGAAAATTGAAAAATACAAGAATAGCAATAGAATTAAAAAGTACAAGAATAGATAAAAAAATTATGTTTAGCAATACATTCAGCGCAAAAGCAGCTAATATAGAATTACTAATATATAATTAATAGTATATTTTATAATATTAATAATCAAATATTAGATGGAGGATAATATATTGAAAATACCAATTGGAAAACAATACATTTCAAATATGAAATATAGTAAATAGTTGGAAAGTTGTTCAATTTATATCAAAAAAAAATAACAAAGAAAATTGAAAATAATACATTTAAAATACGAAATACAGTAAATAGTTGGAAAAAAGTTTAAAATTTCAAGCAAAAATATAAAATGGAATGAAGTACCAACACGGCCAGCTTCGTCAGGGGGTGTTGACCACATTAGCACAAAGTATGGCTTTTCTGCACTGGCCCAAGACATAGTCTTAAATATAACCCAGTACACCCTAAAACCACACCAAAAGTTCAAACCAAAATATCCAGCCAGAGTAAAAAAAGTAAAATTTAATCTAAAATATATAATCTAAAATCCAATGTTGCCAAAATACATTTAATTTGTAATAATCAAATTAAAACCAGATCCAAATCCATATCTATGTATTATTTCAATATATCCATTTCAATGTATTATTCTCCATCTAATATTTGATTATTAATTTTATAAAATATACTATTAATTATATATATATATATATATATATATATATATATATATATATATATATATATATATATATATATATATAATAATTATATATATATATATATATATATATATATATATATATATATATATATATATATATATATATATATATATATATATATATATATATATATATATATATATATAATTATATATATATATATATATATATATATATATATATATATATATATATATATATATATATATATATATATATAATTATATATATATATATATATATATATATATATATAATTATATATATATATATATATATATATATATATAATTATATATATATATATATATATATATATATATATATATATATATATATATATATATATATATATATATATATATATATATATATATATATATATATATATATATATATATATATATATATATATATATATATATATATATATATATATATATATATATATATATATATATATATATATATATATATATATATATATATATATATATATATATATATATATAATTATATATATATATTTATACATAAAGAAAATATTTCTTTTACATTTTAGTGAAGTTAATTAATTAAAATGAACAAAAAAGAAAAGTAGGTATATGTAAACTTTTCAGTTTAATTGTTTCAGTCCTAATATAAGATTATGACTATTTTCCCGCAAATGAAAGCAGAAGAGTTTTAAGAGATAACTAATTTCTCTACGAGGACTGAAAGAAAAAATGCGCACACATAATGCAGTTGAAAAATCTCATTTATTTCTGTAATGGAAAATTCATGTTTATGTTGCTTACCATCACACAATTTATTTAGCCTTCAGCTTTTATTCTCAGCCTAAATATCCTCTTGATGAAGTTCAATTTTCTTCAATACAGAGTATTTTTTAGTTTCGCTTTCTTATAGTAAAGGCCTTCAAAAAATAAATATTACTTTTGTTACTTATCTCCGAAAATATATAATAATGTTTATTAAAATTAATATGAAAATACAGCTAAGCCTTTTTACGAAATACAATATTTTAAATTTCGCTTATGAAAATATTAAAATTAGAAATACAAATCACTTTATAAATATATAAAATATTTAAACAAATATTTTATACGAGTAATCAATGAAGTATGATTAAAATAAATATTTTAATGGGAGTTAAAATAATTACTAAAATTAGTACATGAGAATTCATAGTTAAAACAAAGTGCATAATAGAAAAAATGTATTAATAATTTTCAAAACTTTAATAATTTCTATTATTTTTACATAATATCAAAATACTCAAAAATTTAATTAAGAAATAATTTAAACCTAGGTATTTAAACTAGAGTTTTTATACTGTTTGTATATGAGAAAAATATATTGAGGCATACAAGGACGTAGAAAACGTAAATGTAATATTAAATGCTATATATATATATATCTATATATATATATATATCTCTATATATATATATATATATATATATATATATATATATATATATATATATATATATATATATATATATATATATATATATATATATATATATATATATATATATATATATATATATATATATATATATATATATATATATATATATATATATATATATATAATAATTTTTAAAAGTGCAATTTTTAAGTTTTATTCATGCTTCAGTATAATATGTCTGTAAAACTTTAATGCAAAAATTATCTTTTAAATTAAATTAAATGTTTACATGATTAATAAAAGTAATTATAATAAATATATGTCTGATTTTAATCCATTAAAAAATTACTTTTTCCCCAAAAATGATGAATATATTAAACATTATGTGGATTAGATTTGAAATACTTCGAAAATTTTCCATAAATATTTTATGTAAATCAATAGTTATGTAACGTAATAATGACAACTTAACTCCGTAACTCTAGAAGAAAATCTAGGATAGTTAAATTCTATTATATTTACTTGCTGCTAATTTTTTTTCAGGTTTAGCATTTAACAGTATTAGCAATTTTTTCAGCATCAAAAATAAATTAAAAGCTCCTAAAAACTGTCATACTCAGTAAATTTGCTTCATTAACATAGAGATTATACGTTCTAGAAGTGTTCTGATTATAATATAATATTTTTGATAGTATGGACTTTTTCTGTTATACCTTTAAATAGGTTCTATGTAAAATATTGTACAAGCAAAATAATCAGTGGAGTTCATAATAATATTGATTTTTTTAACGAATGAAATCAGAAACTCTATTTAAATTAGTACATTCTATTACCTAAAAGTTTCTATCGAAAATAATAATAGCAATCATTATAAAGCAAGTCAAACGGCACTTTCATCAATCCTCGTACAGAAGAGAGGACAAAGAAAAGTATCCAAGAAGCTTGTTTGGTATTGTTTACCTTACGTGTTCAAAATAGGCTTATAAGCTGCTGCATCAAATCTCCAAATTCGTCAAGCGTTTGGAGATAGTGCTTTGAATAAAGTTCTACAATGAGTTAGTTTCAAAATTTCAGGTCGGGAGAATCAGACCAATGAAGCGAATTTACGACAAGCACTCACGGACTTCTTTGCTTCTAAAGCTCTGAGCTTTACCTTAAGGCCCATAATTGAAGACACATTGGCAGAAGTCTTTAGTTGCCGATGATTTTGTCGGCTAACAATAGTATAAAGTTTTGCAAATCCTTTTAATTTTGGTGATTAAAAATGAATTTTATCTACTACCTTAAGTTTTAAGTACTATTTTAACAACATAAATTAGAAAATTAAATTAAAATAAAACAGATTAGAGTTAGAGTGGTTTGAAGAACTGGAATCAAATTTTAAGTACAATCAATAAATCAGTTTATAGTTCAAATTATCGTTTGCACACATGTAAGGTTTTCTAAATAAGTAAATTTTAAAATAATGTTTGTATTTATAAATGGTTAGAGATTTATATTTCATCTAGATATGCATGTTAAAAATAAAATTATATTTAAAACTTTAACAGCAAAATAATTATAATTATTGATCAATTTCGTTCATTATTTTAAATCAATTACTAATTAATGTAACATTTTAATTATTCAAAAAACTTTAATTTTCATTAGTAATAATTTTGATAAATTTTCAAAATTGCCTTCTTATTAATGTATGAAGATATACAAAAATGCAAAAACATTTGTCTTAAAAGTATTGTATTTTAATATATATGTCTCCTTTATTTCACTTCAGCTTTACAGCAAATAGAAAAGTCAATAATTTTCGAATGCGATAGAGATTGGCTGTTATATTTTATTGATCAATATTTTAGTTGTGATAATTTGTTAAAATAACTATTTTATGTGGTGGAACTTTCGAATTCCTGAACTGAAAATAAACTTTGTGACATTGCATATTCAATTATCAAGATAAATAAAAACATTTTACCAGAATACAGCTGTGTTAAAAACTAATCTCTTTTAGATTTGTGTGGTCAAATTTTTTTATTTTTCAAATAATAATGAGATAGCGCCTACATATGAAAATATTCTCATTTTAATTACATATTTTATTCTTTTCATTAAATATTTAACATAATTAAGTGCAATATATCTACTTAAACATATTTATAAATATAAATAAAGCCTTCCATTTGTTTGGAAACCCACAGTTCTGAATAATATAGAATTACTTTTCTTTTTATAAAGTTTTGTCTAGCTTCCATTCAAAAGTTAATGGAATCATTTGTTGCCTTTACAGAGAAATCATTGAAATGTGTTATAAATTAAGGATATAAGTATTTACAAAGTATTATCATATTTATTTTAAACCAGTTCTTGTTATACAACTTATACTTCTTACAAAATTATATTGAGTTTGTATGGAATAAGTACATACTCGGAATACTGCTGAAAACTTAAAAGATACGAAAATATTTGCTAATGAAATTTATTATTTTCCGTATCATGTGTTGACATTTAAATGTTTTATTGTCTTTTCTCAAACTTAATGTATTGTAAAAGATATTTGCAATTAATTCTTTTCGGACTGTACTATTGATAATACATATTTCTAGAAATAATTTTAACACTGTACTACAATGAGAACACAATTGTCTAGACATGGTAAGAATAAAATGTTTTCAGTTGAACCAAAGATATAATTACATGATTCATAGAATTACTCAATTAGTAAAACTGGATGAACCATTACATTTGCTGAGCTTGCAGATTCTAACTTTGTTTCTAGATTATCATGAAGAGAAATAAAATTCAACTCTCACATGTGCGAAAATGATTTAAGAATTGAGTGCTCAGCGTATAATTTTTAAGTTTGGTGTATAAAAGTAATTTTAAACTTACTTAAGCTATATTTTTCACTTAATCTTTTAACATATGTGCTGAAAATAATATATCTGATTTTAAATTTTACCAGTATTTTAAATATTTTTGTTTTAATTAATTACAGCAGTTACATAAAAAATATTTAATCGTGCACACAAATCATTACAATATTTTTTTGTATATCTAGTTAATTAAAATTTATCAGAAACATTAAAATTTATTTTTAATATAAGATAATAAAAGCATAGGGAAGAAAACTAAAATAAAAACTACAATATCATTCAGATTCTAACATGTACTATACAGTCATGTGTTTAATATATAATCAGTGCTTCTAATGCTATAGATTGAATATTTCTCAATGTGTTTGATTATTTCACAATGATATTATTTCAATACATATAACTTTATAGATGCGCATGATAAAGTCACAAATGATTTATTTATGCATGTTAAAACGGATAACATTTGAAAAAATGAATCAAATTTTCTAGCAGCTGTGTTCATTATTCAGACTTATAATTTTGTGTGTCAAAATTACTCGACAATATAGAACAGGATATGCTAACAGAAGTCAAAGTGATATGTATAGTAATAATGACAATCAAAGTATTTATAAGACCTTACAAGAAATTTATCCAAAATAAAAACTTTAGTTTCAATGCAAATTCAGTTAACATTACGTTAAAAACATACTATCAAATTATTGTTCAGTAAAACTAATTTTAAAACCATTGTTTAAAAATTTATTCCGAGCTATTTAAAAGTTTAGTTCTTTTCCATTCCACCCCTACTTATGATCCTAAAGAAATAACATGTTTCTTACAGAGAAGTGAAATTAATATATTGTAGATATGATGACTTTAATGCTCCTATATTTATTTTAAGTTAAACACTTTATTATAAATGTTTTGCGCAAAAATTGACTGAAAAGTGTAATAATCACAACTAAACAATCTAAAACCTAAAAAAGCTAAAGAAAGTTGGTTCAGAAGATGACTTAGTGATAGTTTTGGCTGTTAAAAAAAGTATTACGATCACAAATCGAAAAGAAACAGCTAAAATATCAAAATTTAATTTTGTTTCATTTGAAAAAAAGTACTATTACATTATATGTTGGGGCCATCGATTATAAAGCAGTTTCCGCCAGACAAAATTTCATTTGAATAGGTTACGACAATATGTGGTAATTATTTAATCTATAAAACGTAAATAAAATTTTATTATTTTTATAGTTTCTGAAAGTGTAAGCTTTTTTAAACAATACACGATACAAATAGAATATTTACGACTGTAATTTATGATTTTGTTCCCGTTATGGTGATTATCATACGCAGGTATAAAGGAAAAATACCAAAACGTTAAAAAAAATAATAACTTCACGAGAACACAAATTAATCTATTAATATATCATATATTTTGTTGCATTCCTGATTGCTCAGTAAATTTGAAAATTAACAACGTAGAATTGTGTTAAAGTCCAATGTATTCTATTTATGAAAACATCTATTTCTAAGAACCCTTTTAACATATTAAACGATAACTATATGGAATGATACCTTGGGAGTATTTTTTCCTTGAAATCATCTTTTCTATTGCATAAAAGGTAAAAGTCATGACAATTTTTCTTATGGAATCACAATTTGTGAACCATTTGCAGAAATAGATTTCCATTAAGGACTATCCTTAGAGAAACGAAATTATATAGAGTACTTATCTTAAAAATGATGAGTCTAGTGAAAAGTAAATGTTTTTTTACAATATATCTGTTAAGCAACTAGTAGCAATGTTATAACAGATACGTAAAATGTTATTTTCAGATGATTCATTTTTAAATGATATACCATTTTGATATTATTTTCGTGAAATTGAGAAATATTAGTACTAAAATATCTCAATAGTGCATAACAGAAGAATTGTAAAGAAACTTTGGTTAAATTATAATAAAGAATACAATACTAATAAAAATAGAATTCATTTTCTTCATTTTTAATTTATTTTAATACTTTGAAGTATTGTGTAGTTTTTAATAATTTGAAGTATTAAATAATTTAATTTAATATAATTGAATAAATTTAAAAAATAGATTCAAGATTTTAAACTTCATTAGATTTAAGTAGTGCATAAATTAATATAAGTTTATGTCTTGTAAAAATGACAAACACTTTCATTAAAAAATACCCAATTACCTCGTAATTCAAAGTATATTCTCTATTTCTAGCTTAAAATTACGAGTGATTTAAAGTTTATCAAAATAATTTAATAAAATCTTAACGTATGATGTCAATTTTACTACAGTTAATCAAGTTTTGTAAAAGATATAACAGTAACATATTTGAATGTTTCTTTTTCTAGATCATTGATCACCAATCTTACGTAGTTTTTGACCTATCATACCATTTTCAAATCTTACTTTAAACTTTCAACCAAGATATAACATATTATATCTTGTTAATAAAAGTTTTAAAAAAATTCCCATTTTCTGAGTTCCTGTAAAATTACATTTTCAATAAATTTGAAATCCATCTTAATTAACTATATGTAACAAAAAAAATCATGAACTATTCATGAGAAAGATGTTGAAGTGTTGTCAGTAATAAATAATGAATGTAATGGTATATCTTTGTATTTTACCTAGCTAGTCTGTATTTATTTTTGATCAATTTCATACTAAAAATGTTTTTTGTTTACTATTGGTGCAAATTAAAATAGATTATTATATATTATGTCTTGATTTTCTCCTCTAATTTCTGATATTTTATACTGTAAGCGTCAGATTGCGGAATTTTAAGAATTGTGAAAAGATATTGTAAAGTTTTATTTGTCACAAATTTATAGAGGTTACACATAAAATACATAATAAGATGCCCAGAAAATGTTGAAGCTGAAAGAAAAACTGTTTTGAAAATACAGTATATTCAAAAATATTTCTACTTAAAATCCCCAAATATTATCTATGAAAAAAAAAAGAAATTGAGTATAAGTATATACTTATACTGAGTAAAAACTGATTATACTTACAGTATGAAAACAACACTTAAAAGTATTATTTTTTCTAAAATGTAATTAAATTTTAATCCTTTCACATATATGATTAACTACATAAACATATAAGTAATTTATATTTGTATATGTTTTTAAAAACATATATATTTTATGTATACAAGCAAGAACAATATCAGGAAACGTCTAATGTTAAAAAATATTTTTTATTATTGTAGAGAACATTGCGATAAAATCTCTAAGAAAAAGCGAACTTTGAATTGCTGCGTAGAAAGAAAAACTATTTCTATGAACAATGTTAAAGAATCTTTTCTCACTATATCGCATTCCGAAACTGGTATCAAGAACAAGGAAAACCTTTAGGAAAATGCTTTTTCTAAGGGTTAGCTTCTCAGATTCACCCGAATCTTCCAGTGGCCGTAAGACAAAGTCAAATCTCCATATAAAAAGTAAATCGATAATGTGGGCCAAAGGGAATACGAAAAGAAAAACCAATAGAACCTTAGAAACAGATGTTTGCTAAGTTTTTGCCTCCTTAAGTGCGGTATAAGTCTTGTAAAAATTTAAATGGGAGATAAGAAAGTTGACTTTTTAACTTTAAAAGAAATCGATCTATAGAATATCTATCACTCTTTATCTTGCTAAAGGCAGCTTTTAACTTTTATATTGGACAAAAGAAAAGATAGAGTGGACATGATTAGTAAATATTTAAAATGAAATTACATTGAAATCATACTGATTTGCTTAAAATAATAACATTTAAAAGAGAAACAAAACTGCTAAGTAAAATTTGCTTATTATATGTTCAATATTCAAGCATTCTTGGCTTGCTTGTAATTCAAAATGTTACACAAGGCATGAAGAACTCCTCATGAAACGTGGACTACTGCACTGAAGAAGGAATTGATCAAAACTAAATTGCTGTTCTTATTATATTAAACGTATGCAGCTAGCACACATAGAAATCTTGATATACCACAAGATGAATTTACCAGGAGACTGATAATAAAAATCCAATTTAATTGTATAAACGAAATAGCGAAATTTATTTGAAACTATTCTCACAGATATATATATATATATATATATATATATATATATATATATATATATATATATATATATATATATATATATATATATATATATATATATATATATATATATATATATATATATATATATATATATATATATATATATATATATATATATATATATATATATATATATATATATATATATATATATATATATATATATATATATATATATATATATATATATATATATATATATATATATATATATATATATATACATATATATATATATATACATATATATATATATATACATATATCATATATATATATATATATATATATATATATATATATATATATATATATATATATATATATATATATATATATATATATATATATATATATATATATATATATATATATATATATTTATGTAAACATATATATGTATTAACGGTTTGTTTTTATTTTACTGAAAATAGTTTAAAATTATCTTGTTAATTATTCGTGATTTAACGACGCAGCTATAATAATTTTTCACTTTTTCTGAAAATACACTTTGATTCCGGGCAAACACGTTTTTCTAGGACTTGTAGTCAGTTTCTGATATCTAATTAGAGCTTTTAAGTTAGTAAAGACTAATTCGACTGACGATTCGGAATAACGTGTGTTAGACATATTTTAATCTAACTTAATATTTCGTTTGTATAAAAGCATTATAATTTTTTTAAATATTTATTTACACGGTGATATTTTAATATTTTGGGATACAATTCAGTCCTCAGAAATTCTAAATAATAATTAAAAATGCATATAAGAGTAAAATGTTGAATTTCTTCTGATTTTATTGTCTTGATGTTTTTATGAATAGCATTTTAAATCTACTTCAGTTGCAAACAACCTCTTTATTTTTATGAGTAACATTCTACAAAGCACTTGAGTAATAAAATAAGTCACTGGTGACGGAAAATGGGATGATAAGGAAATAAACCAGGGGAATTATTTTACATAATTTGGAAAAATGTACTCTCATCAATCAGTAATTAGATCACAGATACTTAGAAGAATGTACACCAGCTAAAATTTCTGAAGTTTAAAAATGTATCAATATCAATTTTTATACCATAGATAAGAGGTATTTCATAAAATTAACGTTCAGTTTGAATAATGATGGAAACTGAATGTATTAATATCTATGGGATTGTTGAATTCATGTATTATTTATTTTTAAAAGTCCATTTATATTTCCATTTATAGCAAGCTATCATTTAGATCTCCTGCACTTACGCAAGTTGATGCAAGAAATAAATAATTAAAAAAATAAAACATATGAAATGATTTTAACGAATATAACATAGTAATTTTCTAAATTAATAATTACATACTAAGCATTAATAGTGTGTTTTATGTTTATCATTATATCCTTTCACGCTGAAATATGTATATTAATAAAATAAAATAAAAATACTTGCTTTGTTTTATAAAACAATTTATATATTATTTTATTTTTTATAATTACGCTAATATTGGAATGGATTTCTAAACTAACATGTTGTAGCTATTTGTAATTTCTCGGAAATATTAACATCAAAAACCTAAAAATGACTTCATTGATTTCATTTCTGAGTAATTATTTGAATGACTTTTAACATAAATATCTACAGAAATGTATAAGTGTACAGATTCTGTATTTAATACCATCGCCAAGAAATCCATTCTTCTTTAATAACATTATGTAGCAAGCATATGGCTAGTAGAAATGCATGTTTATTTCTTTTTACGCTATATTTATGCAGTTGCATTCGTTGAATTTATTTTTTTAAAAAAATAATAGGTAAGTCTGCATAATACTAAGTCATTTTCTAATTACTAATTATCTACTCGATTTGTGTTTTGAAATTTATTTCTTGTGAGCTTATAATGACTGGAAAAATTCGAAATCTATATAATCCTTATGTAATTAAAGGTTTATTCCTTTTATTTCCGAGAAAAAATATTTTACAAAATAAAGTTTCTGTATTATAGCCTCTTATGGAAATTTTGTTTTAATTAATTCATGCATCAATGCGAATTGATTAACAGACTATCAATAATTCTTGGAAGTGAAGGGCTCCGAATATTCAGCTTCAGATAGCATTTGTAATATCAAAAAATTGCACATTTTTCCTCTTATATTTTAAACTTTAAAATTTGACTGATACAGTAAGGGAAGGTCGTTTCATATTACACCAGTTCGATGGTTCACAATAGCAATAGAAAACGAAGAAATTTTGATATAGCTTTATTAGATTTTTTTACTATAAATTAAAGTTCATTTAAAATAATTGTCAATATTTTATTTTACATTTCCTTCATACAACTTATATTTGACTTTTCATGATAATAACAAGTTTCGACTATATCTCTTAAAGAAATAAATGAACAGGAAGGGATTTCTTCATTCTAAAAATAGAATTAGTTAATTTAAATTTAGTTCCCAAGTATAGCTATAGTTATTTAATTAAAACATTCAAAAAGTAAATTCTTAATTCATTAGAAAAAGATAAATATACAAATATTTATCAAAATATAAATGTCGAATAAATTTTTGTAACAAAGGAATCTTAATATTTAAAACTTAAAATGAATTAAAACTTAAAATAAATTTAAAACTTAAAATGTATTAAAACTTAAAATAAATATGAATTGTATCTAAGTTTACAATATCAAATAGGAATTTATACTAATGTTATAACACGATGGAACTCTCAAAGCCTTACATTTTAATGAAAAACTTAATCGCAGGGAACTTAAACAAAGTTAATAATAAATTAAAAAAACTATATAAGAAAAAGGTAAGTGTGGTGCATATTAATTGATAATATTTAAACGACATAAATGAATAATAAAAGTATGATTTTTTCCATCACTTTTGAGTTCAGTTCTGCCGTTTAAATCAAACTGTAAATCTAAACCTATCCCTAATTTGTAGCCTCTTATATATTTTATAATTTAAAGCACGCATTGGGAATTAAGATATTACACATGTTAAATGGACAACCCTTTGCATGAGGATTAGCAGTAACCTTAGGCCATCTAAATCAGTTTAACAATTAGGACATGTTAATATTGATAGAGTATTAGAGATTCACTAATGTACTCTAATGGAAAATTCGTATGTTTTGGTGATTTGGGAAATTTCATTATAAATCTAAGTCCATTAAACATGTTTTCTCTTTTAAATGGCCATTGTTTAAAGTGGTATTAATATTTTTATTATAATATTAATTCTAGAGAGACGTCTGTCTATGAATTATATTTAAAACAGAACACAAATCATTATTATTATAAAAATTGAAAGCCAAAGATGATTTTACAGAGAAATAAATTTCCATTATTAAATTAAAAGTCTTCCTGAATGTATAGAGGCTACTTTAACAGATATAAAATATTTATATTTTTAGACAATTAATAAAAATTGCTCAATTTTGGATTTTCATGATTTTTTTACATTCGTAAACTTTATTAATAATTTGTCACACAAACGTGCAGAATTAATTAGAAATTCAAAAGTATTTGCTGTAATTTATGATTTATATTTTTATTAAGCCACTGGAATGTATTTGTTAATTTTTAGAATTGTATTACTTACATTGTTACTTACATTACAAATGTTAATCACATTTTATTATAAATAGCACATTACTTTGCGTGTGTGAAAACATAGATTATAATGTTAATCATTTACCATCGTAATTTAATAACTTAAATTCAAATCATGTATTCATTTAAACTAATAAATTCTAACTTTTAATTTTAAATGCTAACTCATAATCATCAATAAATAAAGGAATATAAAGCTTCCTGTAAAGTTATTTAATGTGGAAGGGCATAAGAGTATCAAGAAAAATTTGAGGAAAATTTCTTTGAAATTCTTTAGTGTAAAGTTAAGGAATTACATTTTTTCTTCTTTTCAAGTAATGAGTAACATGGATGTTAGTTATTTATCCATTAGACAAAAAGTCACATACATAAGCATTTTATTGAATATACAAAATACATTTAAATTTATAAAACTAAACTAAGAGAATAGGAAAGTATTCACTTGATCATTGAATGTGGCACTGTAAAGTAAAATATAAGATATTTTATAGCGCTTTATACTATTTACGTATTTACATTTTCGGAGAAATATTTGCATGAATATTTATAGTTACTTATATACTGCATGAAAATTTCGATATTAGAAATTAATATGAAGATAAATATAAAGATGTAAAAACTTTCATATGAAAACAGTGGAGAATAGTGCAGAAAATAGAAACAGATATACATTTTTGTACTTTATACAAAATATAAGTAATATAGTTTATTTTCCTTTCATACCATTTTATGAAGTATTTAATCCTCATATTATTTATTATTTACTGAAGTTTCCAATAATCCACATGTAGTTTCAATGGGAAATATTATCCATGAAAAAAATCAATGCTGAAGAACTTTGGGCACATTTTTATCTAAGTACTTAATTTAAATAATAGGGTTTATTAAATAATATTGTATAAGTAATTATATATAAAATACATAAAGCTTATGTTAAAATTTAGCTGAATAACTTTTATCTTTTTATTTTAATGAGAAAACTTTATATATTGATAATCAAATAGTTTAAAGATGATGAAAAAATATATAATTAAATATATAATTTATCTTCTACTGTTTCATAAATCTAACCACAATCATCTCTTCAAGACCCCAACTTAATGCAACTCCTAACAACACCCTCATGTAATATTTTCTAGCTCTTTTTAGGAAACAAATGCACTCCATTATTTATGCCTCATTCCCACAAAGAGCACTCATCTTTTGCCGTAAACAATCTCATGGCCAATCGAAACCCAATCTCTGATGACAGGTGCACCCATACAGGAAACCCCGGACAGCGAATTGGAGGAATATCTTCGAGGAGCGGAAGAAAGGAGTACAGGAGAAACAAATTAAGCTCATTTGCATTACAAGACATACTATTTCCACATCAAGAACACAGTTAGTCGATCAAACATCCCTCCTTTCTAATACTCACGTGTACAAAGAAGTTGTTGAACGGAATGCATTGGTGAGAGAATAGATATTCAAGCATGAAATTTATTTTAGACTTTCTAAACTAATCAGTTTTCAATAGAACTACTTTATCTATGTACATTAAATACACGCATGAAGCTTTAGTTGCCTCTTTAGCATTATAATGATCCAAAAGTATCAAATAAACACTAACAAAATGAACGAAGACAAAGGCATCGCAAAGTTCGCTCTAGTTGATCAGTGTTAGTTAAAAATACTTTTTTATGATGTTAAAAATTCTTACATTCTATTCGTTAAAAACGTTTAATGAATTTCTTACCATGGTTGGATAATTTGGCATCCTAATTAAGTTGTTGTTAGATTATAAATATAATGAAATATATATATATAAATATAAATATATATATATATATATATATATATATATATATATATATATATATAGTATGTATATATATATATATATATATATATATATATATATATATATATATATATATATATATATATATATATATATATATATATATGTGTGTGTGTGTGTGTGTGTGTGTGTGTGTGTGTGTGTGTGTGTGTGTGTGTGTGTGTGTGTGTGTGTGTGTGTGTGTGTGTGTGTGTGCATGTAATACATATATAATTCTAATAATAATTATTAGAAATAGAGCAATTTAAAAATTATGTAAGTGAATATTGTTATAAGATCTACAATATTATAAAGGCATTATTATAATTTTTAAGAAAATTGCTCCTATTCTAACAATTATTTAGAAGTAACCAAGATTTACCTGAAATGCATCCATACAAATTTTTCTCCGAATACTAATCACAGCTTGAAAAGAAAATATTACATTAAATATTTAATTAAGTGGTAGTCATCAAAATAATTAGAATTGTTTAAATTAATATAAATATATTATAAGCATATTCTCGTTTTGTTATTAGTAAAATATATATTAATTGTCTTAGTATATTTCACATGTTTTACATCTTCCTTTATACATTGAGTTTATATGTAAGTTAATTTAAGAAGTTGATCTCAAAAAAAGTTTGTATTTACCTACCAATATACCATATTAACTTGTAAAAATAGCAATGAATATTTACAAAATATTACTATTAAACACTATTCTCTAATATTACTTTATCAATTTCTCTTAGGAATAATAACTATGGATTCTTATTTAAAAATTGAATTGTATTATTTAAACTTTAAAACTCTACTAAACCTTTATAAATAATTCTGAACTTCTTTATCATTTAAATATAAATTTTATACTTAAATGTATGCTAAATTCAGAAAATTAACTAGTTTTCTCTTTTTCTTTTCATGTTTTCACTGTCAAAACTCATAGTATTTGTAGGAATATTTATCAACTTTATTCATTTAATTTAAATGCTTCTATCATCCTTTGATGACAATCCAATTCTTGTATTTCAATCAATAATAAAAATTATATTAACATAAAAATATATTTTCAGCATTTTATTTTTATTCAACATTTAATGTGAATATTATAAGCTTATAAATTATTTTTGAGCTAATAAAAGTTCATTTTGCAGAATTTTCTTGTTAAATTTACATTTTGTTGGTAATGAAATTGCATTTTAATGATTCATGGATCATAATTGCAGGGATACAATAATTTCAGTTCCTCATTAAATTCCGTTACTTTAATTAAAATATATAACTAAACATGTTTACATAGTAATGTTACTATTTAAATAATAAGTTTTCTTCAAATTTATACACAAACTATCTAGATCAAAAATTACCTGAAATGGACGCATTGAGACAAATGGTATCAATTTGTTAATCAAAAATTATTTTATCTTATTCAAAAAACTTTTCTTTGATTTCAATACACTTTTACAGAAGTTCTTTGGCATCATCAAAATGTACCTTAGAATTAATTGTTTTAGAAAATGCTCTTTTCTGCTGTAAATTCCTTTTTATCGAAATAATTTACTAAAAACAATGATTAAGAGAAGCATTTCAACAAATATATAAACACCACACAGACATCATACCAATGTGAAAATACTATTCGTTTGTGTTATTTTTGTAGAACATTTTGCCTAAAATTAGTGGAAATTTATAATTTGTCATATTTTCATTGTATAAGTGTTACCAGATCAATTCTTACATTTCAGGTCGTCTCGACAAGTTATTTCATACATATATCACAAAATACGGTAAAAGTTTACAATCGGATAACCCTTTTATTTTTGGCAATTTTTTGACGCGAATATAGGTGCCAAAATGCAACTGATGACCATTACCGCAATACAAAAGCTAAACTAAGTACCAAGGCTACAAGAAATTAAAAGTATATCACCATATATTTCACCAAATCAAGAAGTACCCGACTCTACTCCGAATCCACAAAATACTTACCTAATATTAATCATTATTGACTCTGGCTCTTTTAAGGAAAGTTAAAGTGTACAACACGGGGAAAAAAGAAAACAGTAGAAAAACGTTCGATGGAGCTGGAAGTATAATCTGTTTTCACATATTTCACTTATTCTTTCACATATTTCAAGCAATTTTCTCAAAATTTCTGTTTTATTTCTAGGTCAAAAGTACATTTTCAAGCTTCATCGCCATAATAATGTAATTTAAAAGGAAATACATAGAAAGAGCATCTCTCAGGCCACTTGAATACATTGTTTTTGTAACAAATTCAATGTGTTTTCTAAGAAAAGTTTCATAATACAACCCCTCATAACGTTAAATTTTCTTTTATTATTTCTTGGTTAGAGTAAAAGTAACAGGAAAACCTGCTTGAAATGTTTCTTATTGTCAGTTAAAAATTACCGACTATTTGTTGTTTGAATTTGATATGACGTTGACCATTAAATGATCTTAATAATCTTCTAGATTACTGACTATTTCTACGAATTTTTTTATCATATTTTATATCTGCATACCAATAAAATGATGCTGTATTTGATAATTAGGTGTCTTCAAAAAGTATTATTTAAAAACATTAAATTATTTAATTTTTCCATATAATGAAAATAAATTTAGTGATGAATAGTTTACATAGTATTTTTAGTCATTCCTGAAAATAAATGGAATAAAAATCATTTTACTGTTAACAAGTAATTTGTCTTCAGACTTGTAAAATTGAGTACATTTCTAATTGTTTTGAATGCTTAATTATGCTGAAAATATGTTTGATAAATGTTGAAAGAGGTATCTACTAGAAATGAATTTTAAATAAAGTTTCATAAAAATGTTTATAGTTCAATTTTATACGAATGAATATGTTAAGTTAATTCAAATTGTTTTAAAGTATTTTGAGAACTTTATTTATCATATTTCTTATAAAATAACATGTTGGCTCTGGGTAAAGCAGATATTTCGTCAAATTATTATAAGGAAACAAGAGATTAGAAGTTGTAATAAGCAAAATAATTAACACAAAAAATTGATCATTCCTTATAATACTAATGTCAGCTCTAGGTAAAACAAGTGTTTCCTCAGATTATTATAAAAAAAGGAATTACAGGTTGTAATAAATATAATAATTAAGAATAAAAATACAAATTCTAAAAGTATATAAGTTATAGTGGACGAACTTTTTAAAATAAGCTGATATTTTCATTTTGGTTTGTATTATTTATTTAAATACTTTTTAATTTCAAGGAAATCGCAAATTATATTAAGATGTTTCGAGGAAATACTGTATAAAGAAAATTATACAAAATATTAAAGTGAATAAGGTTTAAAAAATAATTTTTTTTTTTTTTTGCATTTCAGTTACTGATTTGACATTCTGAAAAAAAAATTTTTAAAGAGTCTAGTTTCAATTGTTACTTAGAAATAAGAAACAAGTATAAACTTTTATCTTATTATTCATTCATGTATCTTTCATTAATGCTTAAACAAAAAATCATGCATAACAAACTAATAATTAACAGGTCATGCAATTTTGAATATTTTTTCAAAGGCCTTTTTAAACAGTCTAAATACTTTTATTCTCCAAAATGTCAGATTAACGTTGTTAATTGTTACAGTAAAAAATAGTAAATAAATTAAATATTAAAAATTTGAATATTTGATTTGAATGCAAAAAAAAATTCTATCATTCTATTTAGACTGATAGAATTTCAATTCTACTCTGCATAAATAATTTATTCCCTTTCTGCGTAAATTAATAATTCGGCATTTATAATTCCTGAAACTCAAAAAATTGTGTTAAACACTATATTTAACTTTTTATTTAATTGTTTAAACAAAGCCATTTCTTATACACATGTTAGAAAAATATTTTTTTTTATTTTTTTACTGTAATCAGGTGAATATTTTAATTAGTATTATTAAGAAGAAAGCTAATATATTTTATATATGAAGGGTTAATTCTAAGATATGTTCTAATGAAAATTAAATAGTTTCAGTAATTGTAATTCAGTTAAATATTTCAGAAATAATAACATATTTTTGTCATGTGCAACATTATTGAATAAAACTATCATGAAGTAATATCATTTTTAAAATTTTGCTTGAAACGTGATCAAAATTTCTTCAATTACTTAAACCTAATGACAAGAAAGTTTCATTTTTCTAACTATACTGAAACATAAATTTTTTCACAGTTTTTATTCTATTTTGAATAGTTATAAAATATATTATAACGCATAGAAAATGACAGAAATAATTCAAGTCTCTTGAAGTACGAATGATACATTGAAAAATTATTTTATTTAAATTTATTTGTGAAATTTTTATGTAATATTTCATTATAAATAATTTATTTAATAAATAACTAAATTATTTATTTCGCAATAAATAGTTCAATTTAAAAAATGATTTTTATTATTTATACCATGAGACAGCCATAAACAGTATTGCTTAATATAAAGTTCTTAATGAAATATATTATTAAAAAATTATGCATTTACAAGTTTATATTATGTGAAGTATTCTTTTACAATATTACTCATCAAATTATGAACAATTATAATTGTGAAACAGCTGTAATATAAATATAATATTAAACATGAATTTACAGAAAAATAGTTGAAAATAATATGGCTGTTTTTGCACCAAATAGACGTTAAAAACAAATTATTGCTTCTGTAGCAAATTATACTTTTAATTCGAATAACGGTATTAATATATATTCCTTTGGTAAATGTATTAATTCTAAGCTAAACTAGCAAATGTAAAATCAGTTTATTATACATTTAATTATTATCAATCTAAAATTAAACGCAAATTTAATTAACAAATAATAAATTATCATCGTTTGTTACAAAAATTACGTTTGAAAGATATTAAACTATTGCAGTTTTAATTAATTATCAGAAAAATATTATAATTTGAAACAAGTATGCTACAAACATTCGTTTTTAATAAGTCTTCAATCAAGTTTAAAAAAATCTATTTTCTTTTATATAAGAAACGTCAACGATGATTTTAGTAGATAGCTTTGGGCGTAAAGGTAAAAAAGATAAAATTTCCTGAAAAAGTTAGGTTAAAGTTTTCCGAGTATAATTTCTTGAGAGAATTTTTAAACTTTATCAAAGTTTTTCTTCATGTCAAACACAGGATAGTTAAAAATAAATTCATCTGAAATTGAAAATCTTAGAATTTTTACTTGGTATAGAAATCACAAAAAATAATTTTAATGCGACAAATTGAATATTTTTAATTTTTAACAGGTACAGTTTCCTTATTAAATTGTAAATTTCCTTTAAAATATAGAAAAATAACATTTACAAAAGTAATATTGAGAGTTATTCATTTTAAATTATTAATAATTATTTTAGATTTCTTACATTCTTGATTGTAGAATATAAAAATATATTTGACAATATAAATAAGATTTAAACTGGAAATATTCTGCTTAGGTATTAAATAAATGCTCCATTAATTATGATATATACATACATACGTATATACAATGTCAATTTAATTAAAATATATAAGCTTTTATCAATATTTAAAAATTAGAGGTCAATAACTACTATCTAACCCAGATTCCAAGTAATTTCGTGACATAAATTAACAAAACTATGTGAGATAAATATTTATAGAAGTCATTTAAAATATTTTAAAACATAGTTAAATAAAGCTACTTTTAATATTAGGGTGCTGAAGTTAATTCATTGTACCTTTTTCTACTATCATACAATTTATACAGCTTTTATTTAGTTTGGAATTTGTTTTTTTTAATAAAAAAATTGCATCATAAATTTATTTGTTTTCTAAAAATTTATATTTAATTATTCCAGATAAGATATTATTAAACTTCATTAGCATTTAAATTCGTATTGGCATAGAAACATTTCAGAAAATTAAAAATACCTTAATTTAGAATCCTAATTTTGAAATTGTTCGTTGATAACAGATAAAATAGTATTTCTTTGGCATATGCATTGTTGCTAATTAAGAAACAGATTTTCCATATTGATTAAATGCTGAAAGAGAGCCATTATTTTAAAAGTGACTGATTTAAGGATTTTTAATGCATTCAGGATAATAAATCTGATTTCACTTTCAAATATTTTAATATAACCCACAATAAAATAGGCTAATTTGATTTTTAGTATGGAGGTTTCCTGGTTTGATTCTATCTATTTGTGAACACTAAAAACTACTTCAACTTCTACTTTCTTCACAGTCTTTCGCTGTCTATTTATGACATAAATGATGTCAAAAGACCCCAACTTTTTCTTATTACCACCTCCTTTACAATCCCACACTTATTGACGATAATTTCAACATGTAGTAACTTTCAACTTCTTAGTAAAATTTATAATAATGTGGATTTTTTTCATTATTAAATTTATTGTCTTTTATTGTAAACTTATTTATATTCTTTAAGATTCATAGATATGTGAAGACTTTGTAGCTTTGAATTCAATTGTAAAATTATTTGTTTCACTTTATTTTACATTTTAGTTTGCAAAGAGTAAAAAAAACATTTCAAAATTAAGTCACCACTTTCAAAATTAAGTAAATAAATTAATTCACTTTTTGGACTGGATATAAAGTCAAAAAAAGTTTAGAATTGAAATAATGTGACAAGATAGTACAGAATACATTTATTGAGGTAAATATATAATAACGTATAATATTTCATTATTTAAATTTATAATTAAAATGATGAAATATTTTGCACTGTTAATTTTTTTATATAAGGATTTCAACGAATCTTGTTATGATTATTTCATTGAAATTATCATTTCTTCAATTATTAAAATAATCATGAATTTCAACATGAGTATCTGGCAAAATAATAGTAAATTCATTTTCAAAAGTAAATTAAGTTCAAAATATTTGACTTAACTAAATATATATATATATATATATATATATATATATATATATATATATATATATATATATATATATATATATATATATATATATATATATATATATATATATATATATATATATATATATTTGAGTTTTTTTAAGGCAAATGTAATATTTTGTTTTGCATTTTTATTTTTGCAATAAAACATGAGTTTTAGCGTTTCAGTAAAACTAATATCTAATGAATATAGGAATCATTTATTATAACCATTGTTTGTAATTTTTCTTTACATCAATTAAAACAAAACCTATATTAAAAAGTAAGGTACCAATGGTTAACATATCTTTATTCTCTTTTAAGTAAACACATTTAATTTATCTTTAGAAGGAAATTTTCGAAAAAGTTCGAATTAAAGTAAAATATACCATTATATTAAAAATCTTAGTATAGTATTCTGATATGCGCGCGTGCTTGTTTATGTATCTAATAATTTTAATATAGTAGATGTACAGATGGAGGACAAAATAATACGAACACCTGTGAAAAAGTATGACGTATTTCACACCTGCAGTACAGCCGCGCCACCTGCAACAGAAGTCTGACACCTAGTGAGCGTGAAGGGGAAGGTATCAGTCTCTCAACAGCAGTCACCTGAGTTGCATGCTTCTACCGAACTGTCTGTGATAAGTTGAGATGTCAGACCTGTCAGAGTTCCAAAGAGGAATGATAGTTGGAGCGCGTTTAAGTGGAGCATCGGTTACGGAAACAGCAAACCTTTTGGGGTTTGCAAGGAGTACGGTATCAGCCGTTATGACAGCGTACACGAAAGAGGGTAAGACGACGTCTTCAAAGCACAACAGTGGCCGAAAGTCAAAGCTTGCTGATAGGGACAGACGGATCTTGAAGCGCATAATAGCCCGAAAGCACAAGCAATCGTTATCCGAGATAACATCCGAAATGAACAGTCATCTCCAGGACCCCGTTTCAACAAAAACTGTCAAAAGGGAACTTCATGCTGCGAACATTTATGGCAGAGTGGCAATTCGTAAACCCTTGGTGACAGCAACTAATGCTTTCAAGCGACACCAATGGTGCAGAGATCACAAAGGCTGGTCTCCACAGCAGTGGAAACAGGTAATATGGTCAGATGAATCGTCATTCACTCTATTTCAGACGACCGGACGCGTTTATGTCTGGAGAACGCCTAGAGAAGCGTTTCATCCTGAATGCCTCTTGCCGACTGTGAAGCATGGGGGTGGCTCCATTATGGTATGGGGTGCGATATCTTGGCGCGGTCTTGGACCACTTGTTATTCTGCATGGGAGGATCAAATCCAATCACTATCTAAGCATTCTAGGGGATCATGTACATCCTTTTGTCCAGACTGTATTCCCTGGAGAGCGACCGCTTTTTCAAGACGATAACGCCCCTATCCACACTGCTAGGTGCGTTCAAGAATGGTTCGAAGAGCATGACGATGAAGTTGAACATCTCGCCTGGCCCCCTCAGTCTCCGGACTTGAATATTATTGAACATTTATGGGAATATTTGGAGTCCAAACTTCGTTCCCGATTTCCACCTCCATCCGGACTTTCGGAATTAGAGACCGCTCTGCAGGAGGAATGGCTTAATATTCCTTTGAATATTGTCCATGACCTTTATGAATCTATCCCACGTCGCATTAAATCTGTACTTCAGTCAAAGGGTGGTCCAACCCCTATTAATAAAGATTTTCCATTATTTCACAGGTGTTCGTATTATTTTGTCCTCCATCTGTATTTGCTATCCATGTTCGACTTTTTTATATAATTCTTCCATATCTTTATTGTATATGTTGGCTTCACTTATTTTAATGTGCTTATTTGTATATAGATGAGTCGTTTCATTATTAAATAATACATATTTAAATTTATTTACAAGAGAACTCGCTAATTTACGTTACTCAGTTACTAGTTACTACATTCCATGAATTTTTACTTGGCTACCAAAACAATTTCCATGAAAAGTACTGATGTTGCCATTCAGGCGTATGAAACTTTGCGCTCACATTCGACCATACTGACATTTTCAATTGTCCTCAATTGAGCTAACACTTAGAATTGCATAAAGACAAAACAATAAGGATAGATAATATACATTAAAGTTCTATCGTAAAGTCTTTTTTTATCAGTTCAGGGTCTCTGGTAACGCTGTGGCAGTCTGATTGTTCGCTTAGGTCTCTGACTGTCAAGTTCTTCTCCAGAGTCATCGTCAGAAACATCATCAGTATCCTCATCCCAACCTTTCCAAGCCTTCAGTTTACTGACATGAGCTGTTGTGGCATACATGCGACCGTTATTAGCCTCTAGCTGGGATATTTTATATGTATCGATAGGTAGTACCTCTGTGATGACCATAGGTCCTCGATATCGTGACTGCGTTTTAGTTGACTCCCCGGTGGTCTTTGGGTGTCTTCTAACTACAACGACTTCACCTTTGTCGAATGAGAGTGTGCTTGATTTCTTTTTGTCGTATAATGCTTTAGTTTTCTCTTGCTGTTTTGCGATTTTTGCCCTTGCTTCATGTTGCAGTTTCTCTGGGTCATGCAAGAGAGTAAGTAACTCTTGCTTCTGATCTACAGTTACATTTTCATCAGTTTTTATATCTTCCAATGTAAGGGGTCTTTTAGAAGTCTCATCTTCTGATTTTGTTGGATCTTCAGCCAATGTAAAATATTTTCTCTTACATTAGTGCCAGTAACTGGATTTCCAACACTGTAGTCTTCATTTACCGGAATACCATCTTCACATGAATAGAACTCTACAGCTTCACATCTCCCGACGCATTGACCTTTCTTTAATATAAAATTTTCACTATGTACATCTGAAATGGGTACTGTTAACCTTCCTTCCTTCATTTCTAATAAAATGTCAACACATTTTGTCTGTCTCTCATCAACAGAAAACCTTCCTTCTGCTCATCCGAATTACATTGAACGAAATTAACCGTATTCCTTTCTAACACTGTTTCTTCCACAGCTTTCAAAGAAACTCTCGTTTTATTTAGATTGATATTTAGTTTAGTGAATGGTGCTTCATCAATGTGCAGCTCATTTCCTACCCTAGCATATAAGCAATATGAGGCAAATCTAACCCCGTCCTCCCAACTAATAAATCTACTGGCAGAGACTCATCATTAACTAAAAGAATGGTGGTCTCTTTACCTAAAACATCGTCGATTTCAATATCCACTATTGCCTTTCCAAGTGCTTTACTTACTGGTTTAATCTGATTTCCAAGTCCATAAATATCAGTTACTTCGGGAATAATAACTATACCCAACTTATCAGCAACTGATTTCTTCATTAAACAGCAAGAACTTCCAGTATCAATCATCGAATCTACTAAATTTTCTTAATTTATTCTTGCCTTCTTAATGTAGAGTAATGCGTTTGAGCTGTTTGATGTTTTAGATATCAAATTTGTAACGGCCTTCTCAGAATCCTTTTTCTTTTCAGGGCAGTCCTTAGAAATGTGTCCATAGTAGTTACAATTGAAACATTTCGGTTCACCCTTCTCATTACGAATTGGCTTGCGGAAACCTGATGCACTATTGTTTTCATTTGTTTCTACTTGTTGAACTTGGTTTTTAAATTTATTGTTATTAAAGTTACCTGGACGTTGATAACGAGAATTATTTGGACTCTTATTAAAGTTGTTTGCTTGTTTGCGTTCAAAAACTTGAGATTTCGTTCTATTATTTCGCACCGTTTCATATTCATCTAGCTTATCAGCGAGTTCTTTTGGCGTCAAAAATTTCGCCCATTCGTCGATGAAATGTTCTTTCAATTCAGCCGGAACTCGACGTTTCACCTGATCCGTAATCATTTAGTCCTTCAGACCTTGAACATCCTTAATTCCTTAGTCCTGAAATCCATTCTTCAAAATAGTTCTGTAATTCAAAGGCGTAGTCACTCCAAGTACTATTTGTGTTTTGATGAAAAATAAACTTTTGATGAAATTTCTGCGGACTGAGTTTAAAACATTTCAACAACATTTTCTTAATATGCTCGTAATCATTAGCTTTTTCTTCAGGTTCCCTAGCAATTGTTTGTGTGATCTCGTACGGTAATAATCCCAATAGATGACATACCCACTCTTCTTTAGGTATTTTAGCCCTTCGTGCTTGGCTCTCAAATAGAACCAAATATAAACTTATTTCCGATTCCTTAGATCAAATTTGCGAATTAGCTTCTGCAAATCGTTGTTCGGTTTAACCAAAACCACTTCCTGGTCTACGTTACTTTCGTTGTTTATTTCACGGCTATTAGCAATGCGTAACTTTTCCAATTCGTAAGCTCTCTCTTTTCTATGCGTTCCGTTTCTAATCGTTACATTTCCAATCGCTCTTGTCTTTCAATTTCAAGTCGTTATTTTTCTTCTTTCTTTCGTTCTTTTTATTCTTAAACTAACCTATTCAGCATTATTTTAGCAAATTCTTCATCATAACTTGGCGACTTTTCAATCAACTGCCTTAAACAAGCGTTTTTCATATTACTATAAACAGTTTCGCCTAATTCCGTCGCCAATTCTAACAAACAAGCTATCTTATAATTTCCTAAATAAGCCAAACTCATTTTTTGAAAAACGTGAACGCAATCGAGTAATTTAAGTTATTTTATATCTTTATATAAAATTCGTACCTGTCCGTCGTTTCGCTGCTATCCGTTATTTCGAATTGCGTTTTATTTTAATAAACCATCAGTTTACGTACTTCGTTATCGTTGGGGGCGTATATGGATCTTCAAATCCCACTTCTGATTTGTTGGCTTCTCTTATTTTAATGTGCTTAAATCTATATAGATGAGTCGTTTCATTATAAAAGAATATATATATATAGATTTATTTACAAGAGAACTCACTAATTTACGTTACTCAGTTACTAGTTACTACATTCCATCAATTTTTACTTAGCTACCAAAACAATTGCCATGAGAACTACTGATGCTGTCACTGAGGCTACTTTTCCCCCTTTCCTTATTTTCCTTCATTTCTTCAGTCTAATTTATTTTTCTGAAAATGATTTGTATAATCAGCGATTCGGACAACCGTATTTCGGATAATTGGAGTGCTAGTGTATTCATATATAAATATGTATTTCTTTACAGAAGAAAATAAAAATTATAGTATATATATATATATATATATATATATATATATATATATATATATATATACACACACATATATATTACAATTTTTACTTAGATAGATAGATAGATATAGATATGTTCCTTCAAAATGAACTTATACCTTGAATATTATAGAGAATATGCTTTCTTTGGTTTTAGCTGTTTTTAGTTTTGAAATAGGTAAAAAATGGAATTTTCAGTTTAAGAAGTAAATTTCAGATATTTATAGTATAATAATATTCATTAATAATATTTAAAATTTATGAAAAATATCTGTAATTTGTTTGCTGACCATTTTTCTGTGATGACGAAAGTTAAGATTTAAATTGTTATATACGTTAGCGCGTTCTTGACTCCCAAGATGTGGGTCCCGGGTTGCAAATCCTGGTTCGAGCATGGATGTTACTTTCTTTCTCTTTTCTCTCTGTGTTTCTCTGTCGTTTCTTCGCTGATGATGTATGAATGTGACCCACCCTATAAACGGGATTGTGGTGCAATGGCGCGGGTAACGAATGCTACTCTCCTCCGTGACTTGGTTCACAGGTTCTCATTGGGTAATAACAAATGAGTCGCATTTTTTTGTCTTGTTGTGGAATAGGATTCGTCATTCAAGTGTCCACCGTTGGAAAAAATCGCTATATACTCTACTTTTATTGTAAATTTGAAACGTATGTGTTTACAATTGAAGGGCTTGCTGCAAAAAGGAGGTAGCTCCATCCCCTAGCTGTTGGGAGTTATAAGCACTTTCTTGTGCCAAAAAAAAAACTCTTTTATTTGGCACCAACAGAATGCAGCTCCAATCGTTATTTCCAGAGTTACTCAAGAGATGGAGCTGCTTGTCTTGTTAGTTTGTAGCAAGAGAGCGGTAGCTCCTGGAGCTACGTCTTTGTTACCCCAGACGACTGACGTGTTTTGTTTACAGGGAGGTTAACTAATGAATACTGTTATTCAATTGTGTTCATAGTTAAAGAGCATTTATTTCGTCGTTCGTGTCTTTGATTCTAATAAACATAACAAGTTTATATTAATAAGTTTATTGAAAAATTTTTATTTTGTTTAGAGGATAATGAGTGTCTCGGAAGAGGAAAGACTATTCAGTAGTAGACTATTCATAGGTTCCCAGAACCGGGTTATAGTTTTATACCTTGTGATCGAGCTTTCGGAAACATTGAAAAGCGCATGAGGAAAGTAGAAACAATGTTTGTCCCAAGAGAATATACGCGCATTATTGAAAAGACGAGTAAAAAGTTTACTGTGACGGAAGTTACTCAAGAAATGATTTTTAACTTCGTTGACCTATTAAAAGGTTTCTTCCTTAAAATCCCTCACATCATTTCTAATGGTAGCAAAAGGGAAAAGTTTTTAATAACAAAATTTAGGGTTTTCACTTATGAAATATCCCACATCAATGCAGGAAACATCTTAGCTAGTGAAAGTGTTGGAATACTGTGTAACAAAACAGTAAGAATGTTCAACATCCAACACAGTACCCCTATAATGTTGAACAACCATCAACAAGCATACACCAACCACCTACCACTCAATGCTGCAAAATATAAAGATGTGATGGACCAAAAATACGTCACACAAAACGATATGTGGTTCTACAATCGACAACAGCCAGACAACGCGTCTGATGATGTTACAGAAGGAGAATGTGACGATTGAAATGATGTTATTTTCTGTTTGTAAGACCAATAATTTAGATGCACTTTATTTTCAGTTTTCTTTGAATAAAAAATACATAATAATAGTACATTCTATTTAATTTACACCTTTTTCCAAGACATAACATATTCCTCCATTCCTCATATTCCATTCTTTTGGGCAAAAAAGAGGTAGCTCCAAGGATCATCCACGTACCACCAACATTTGGATGATATTTTTTGAATGAAAATACTGTTCTAATATGTAAACTTCATAATTGAAAGTAAGCAACAAGAATATTTTTACATAACTTAAAATTTGAATTTTTTAAACGTTTTTTTTGGTTTCCCAGAAACTGTAAAAATTGGAGCTACCTCCTTTTTGCAGCAAACCCTTCAATTAACTTTTGTCTATCTAATTTTAAATTAAACTTATCTTTTTTGGTGATTAAATTAATATAGCATCTGAATAGGTATTTGTCACAATAGTTTAAAATGTCACTGACTTATTTGAAGAGAATGAATACACAAAATTATAATTTAAATGACATTAGTCATCAAAATGAAATAAAGTAATGAAATAGGAATTAAAATCTTATATATATATATATATATATATATATATATATATATATATATATATATATATATATATATATATATATATATATATATATATATATATATATATATATATATATATATATATATATATATATATATATATATATATATATATATATATATATGTGTGTGTGTGTGTGTGTGTGTGTGTGTGTGTGTGTGTGTGTGTGTGTGTGTGTGTGTGTGTGTGTGTGTGTGTGTGTGTGTGTGTGTGTGTGTGTGTGTGTGTGTGTGTGTGTGTGTGTGTGTGTTTGCTTGTGTTTATTCCAGTTCTGATTCTTTATTCTAATTACAAGAAATATTGATTCTAATTAAAAATATCCATGGAAAAGGACTGGTAACAAAAGCGAAGAAAACAAAAGCGAATATCAACTAAGATCTAATCTTATTTACCTTAGTATACTTCATGACACAGTATATTTTGACTATTATTCGTTTGGTAAAATTATCGATTTGTTATCCGATTGACATTATTTGCAAATGCATTATATAAATAAAATATTATCTAAACAAAGAAAACACATTGTAAGTTTCTGTCTATGAGCACACCTGAGCACAACTAACTGCAGGGCGTCGCGAAATAAATGCAAAGTAGGAAACTCCTGCGGGAGTACGGTTGAAAGAAATTATGGAGCATTCTAAAAAGAAAAAAGCAAGAGAGACAGGAATTTCATATTTATAAGTCATACATATCCCTTGTACAAGAGTATAATATTTTCCTAATGTGTACCACCAAGGAATTATTTTAGACGCGTTTATGTTTTTAAAATTATTATATTTATAATTTCTTAGAAGAAGACAATTTGAAAATATTTTCGTAATTAATATTATATACTTGTTTTCCACTGATTGATGAAAACTTAGTAAATATACAACAATAAACTTGAAAACTGTCTTAAATATTGAACCAGATATTAAATCTTCATTTTTATATATTCTTCCTCTTTTATGTAAATAATAAATTATATAGCACTTTCTATTTAAGTGCACTTTTTTAAATATCGAAAAAGTCTAATAAATATCGAATTATAAGTCAAACTCATTTATACTATTAAATTCTAGATAAAGAATAATTGGATAGTAATTTAAGTGTGTAAAATTTAATATCTATTTATAAATATTCGTTATTAGCATTTTTTATAAGTAGATATGAATATGTGCATAAAACACGACCAAAATTCTTTCACAAAATGTGGAATAATATTAAGAATGTTTTTGGTTTCGCTTTAGGTTATTTAGGTGTAAAGAATTTTGGTGTATTTTATGCACCTATTCATATCTACTTATAAAAAATGTAATGACAAATTTTATAAATAGATATTAAATTTTACACACTTAAATAACTATCCAATTATTGTTTATCTAGAATTTAATTGTATAAATGAGCTTGACTTTTTATTCGATATTTATTAGACTCATAAGTATCTTATGACATATATTAAAAACTTGCGCTTTTTAATATATGTCATAAGATACTTATGAGAAATTGTGTGTGTGTGTTTAAAAAAGAATATTATATAAATAAACTGTGCAGTAAAATCATCACTATCTAAATACAGATTATTAAAAGTAAATTCACATTGAAAAAAAATTATGCAAGCAATAATAACAATATATTTTCATTTTATTTAACTTCCATAGAGAGAGAGAGACCATCACACACACACACACAACATTCAAAAATAAAATCAAATGTAAGAAAATTTACTTAAATGTCTAATGTGAAGATATAGATATTAGATATAATAAGGAGCGATGTATTCGATAATATTTACTAAGTAAATTGAGTTAAAATTCATTAATTGCATTGTTTGATAAGAAAATGTATATTTAGTTTCCAATAAAATGCTATTTTTCTAAAATTTGCTTACAGAGTAAGATAGATATTTAGAAAAATAATGATAAATGTAAATAGAATTACAACAAAAATTTACGCATCTGATCATTCTTATTCTACTTCTAATGCTCAATGTGAAGAGTATATAAATTAAATATATTTGGTACGGAAGAGAGTGAATTCGAGCTATTTCCCTTTAGGCAATATTAACAATCTCACTTCTTAAACAAATACATAAAACTAATTGTTCGAAAGCGTTGACGACAAGAGTTTAATATTATTTTTTAAAAGCATGAAACTGAAATTCTATACTTTCATAGTTAGTTACATGTTTACTCTAGATATCTTTTTCTTTTCAATAATAAAAATATTCTACATTTAACAACTACTCTATCGGTTTTCTTTCCTGATATTCATATCTAGTAATTTAAAACATTTTGAAGGCAGTAAAAGACGTTATTTTTTAATGACTTTATTATTTTAATATTAAGATTTACAAATAACTTTAATTTTACTTCGTTCCTTAAAGTTTGCTTTACATAAAAACACTTTGCAAATACAGATATAATTTCCCACTTTAACATACATTCTGATATATATGTATAACATTACAAGAAAATATTCTTACTGTAATCCAAGTTTATATGAATATTTCTTTTAATTCAATGTATATTTACGTTTTATTTGAGTATTTTTTGAAGACACTGTATTTGCATAAATGCATATTTTTTCATTCTTACACTTAGAAAAATATTTTTTTACTCATTTTATAATAGTTTGGTGAAGAGAGAAATTTTGGACTATTTTCAGTTTCTACAACTGCATATTCTTCATATTAAAAATATTACTCTTATTTTATCTGCATCACAGAATTTGAGTGATTTTCATAAAGTATATTGATAAAGTCACAGAAGTTGCTGAATTGTCTCGGTGAGATGAATACGTATTTGTTACAAATAGACAGTACCGATGCATATACATCTACTATGCACGTACACGTTCATGAAAGTAAAATAAATATGCAACTTAAAATGACAATTAAGACATTATTTTTCAAAATATGTTTTAGTACAGTTTTACTTTATAAAAAAAATGTTGCTTTATTAGTCTAAAAATAAAATAAATACATGTTTTCAAATACTTTAAAATTAATTTGCACTGAACACAAAGGAATTATTTACATTTTCGTTATATATTTGGAATTACAGACCTGTTAAAAAATTTACCTTTATCTGGGTACGACGCATAATTTGAGAATTTTTGCGAAAAATTTCAGTACTCTTAAAAAATTATAAAAAATATCAAACTAATATACAATACTTTCTCACAAAACTATTTAACTCTTTTATAAATATAGGAAAAATTTTTATAAATTGTAATAAATTTTATAATTAAGTGCTACATTTTAATTTGATAATTTAAAATTATTAAATAGATATCTGGATTGAATGACATACTTTAGGGTGCTTTTCAGTTTCTCGCCAATTCGGCACCATATTGTTATCGATGTTAGTTTATTTCAGGTTCAAATATAGTGTATTCAACTCCATATTTTCCTTTCAATTAAGCACGAATACAAACAGGGAGAAAAAATTGCCAATTTTCGCTAAGGGAAACCCTAAAATATGTTTTCGTCATCAGATTAGTATTTAACTAAAATATTCTAAAAGTAGCTAAATCTCATCAATTATTTACAATTTTCAATCTTCATAATCAATGTTTCAAAGAATAAAGTAAAATATTTACTAAGAATTCTCAAGAAATTTTAAAATAATCATAATGAAATATTGTTACAAATATTTAAAGGATTAATGACAATTGGATGATTTAAAATCAACAGACATTCTTTCATAAAAAAATTTACATTTTTATTTATAGAAGGATGTGAGTTTATAAGAAAATCTACTGAAAATGAATTGCAAAAAATTCGCATCATTGAATATTTTTGAAATAATTCAGCATTAAAATGTATAGTCATAGGAATTATATGAGAAATAAGTCTGATTCTAAGCCTCATAAAATAAAAATGCACTCTCAAGTGAGAAAATAAAAGCTATGAAAATAAATTTCGCCTTAGAACTCGCGTGCTGAAAGAAATAATCTGCTGTTAATATTACTTATTTCAAAATGTTAAGAAGTAAAAATTGTAAACTATCATTCATAGAGTGGCAATATAATAAAATAAATATTTCACATTACAATAAGTTTAATTATAATACTTAAATTGAAAATGAAAATTTTAGACTTTATTTAAGAAACGAGTTCTTCCAGTTACTTGTATGCCCAAGAGAAAAATACTTAAACAACATTTCAGTCAAAAATAGCAATAAAACTTAACCATGAAATGAAAAGCCTGAAAATACAAATGCTTCATAAAATGCTTTTCAACAATAGGAAAATTTTACGTTTTTCTTACATTTTTTTTAATTCCACTATAAAATATTTTATTTATATTTAAGATTACAGATATCGTCTGCAGCATTAAAAAGATGTAAGTAATTAATCTATACAAAAATATATACTTCGTCATAATAAATATAATGCAAACAAATTTTCTATCAAAATGTTATATTCCTCGTGCGCATAAGCTGGTACAATATAACAATTTTTGGGAAAGTTAGTTTTGAACAAACTTTCTAAAAAACTACTATATTACATTGTTTAGTTAAATTCATTTAAAGATTTCTCTAAAAAAATTATCCTTCTCTTAAATATATAATTTGACAGTTTAGAAATTAATATGACATTTTAGTAATTTAGACATGAAATTTTGTACACATTTTCTTTTGAATATGAATTTTTTATAGTATTAGAATTTTATTTATATTTCTATAGCTAAATAAATGTTAAATCATTGAAATATTTTTGGAGTCTCTTTTTCGCAAAATATATTATTGAGAAATTATTTATGAATTAATTTATAAGAAGTTTTTGATTTTTAATTTAAAAAATTTGAATATTAAAAAAAGTTCAAATGTTTACTTTAGTAAATAATTTTTTCTCATTTTATAATGATTAATAAGGACTTTTAATTATATTTAGATAAGTGATTTTTTGTCTACATATAAATAGCATAGTAACAATATTGCTATTTTAATTATTGAAACGCAAATTTGTGTGGAAATTAATTAATTTTTATATGATAATTTTAAAATAATCTAAATCGTATACAATATTACTTAGAGGAATATAAATTTGTGTTCATATATTACTTAAATCTAACAGATATGAAAAGATGATTGTTTAGAAACACTGTCAATAAATTATAGTTATATAATAAGGCAAAGAATTGTTTTTAATATAAATTTATAAAAATCATTGAAATCATTGTATAAAATCTTCATTGTATAAAAATCATTAATGGCACTTTGTTTTATAAAGGGAAATTTCTTCAAAATATCTCTTTTAAATTATTTTCATTGTTTCAATTAAAGTATAAAAGTTAAAATTTTATACGAGAAATATTTTACTCTTATTCTATATTTGTTTCAGCATAATATAGAAACAATATGATTCAATATTTTCAACACATATTCAATTAAAAAGAAACTTTAAAACCATATTTTTAAAACAATTGTTTATATTTACTTACATATTTGTTGGGATACTTAAAACCAAATATAATATTACACTTGCTTCATTTTTAAAATAAAATATAAAAGAAAGCATTTTTCATTTTTATTCTTATAATAACTCATATATTTTTACTTAAGTATGCTTACTCTCAGTCATATATTATTTTTCATGATAATTTACCTGCATTCATGTGAGGCTTGTACCAATTTTGTAACATCTTTCACTTACATTTTAACTTCCTCTTCCGAAACCAATCAGAGATTCTCTGGGAACGACTACCTTTCGAAGAGCCAAGAGAAGGAAATAAGTTCTCCATGTGATCATTTTGGCTACACAATCAGGGTTTAGAAATTGCGATAGAGGGTGCTGAAGACCGTAAATTCTATTGGATGCCGCCAGATAGAAGTTTCAGTAAGAAAACAATGTATTTATGGGTAGTTGCCATTTCTTAGGAGAAGTTTGAAAGAAGGAAGGAATCATAAAATCATTCAGAACGTAAATTATTGAATGCGATGAAGGAAATTTCTGATTTATGTCAAGTATGAATGAGTAAAGATACATAGCGGAAATGCTTAGCATTTATTTTTCTGATATAATGTAATGTAGTTATATATATATATATATATATAAGATATATATATATATATATATATATATATATATATATATATATATATATATATATATATATATATATATATATATATATATATATAGATATATATATATATATAGATATATATATATATATGTTTCTTTAACGTTTGAGTTCTTTTACGTTTTAAAATAGGTAAACAATAGAATTTTCAGTTTAGAAGTAAATTTCAGAAATTTACAGTATATTATTCATTGATAATATTTAAAATTTATGAAAAATATCTGTAATTTCTTTGCTTACCATTTTCCTGTGATGACGAATGTTAAGATTTAAATTGTTATATACGTTAGCGCGTTCTTGACTCCCAAGATGTGGGTCCCGGGTTCAAATCCTGGTTCGGGCATGGATGTTACTTTCTTTCTCTGTTCTCTCTTTTTTTCTCTGTCCTTTCTTCTCTAATGATGTATGAATGTGATCCACCCTATAAACGGGACTGTGTTTCCATGGCGCGGGTAACGCTACTCTCCTCCGTGACTTGGTTCACAGATTCCCACTGGGTAATGACAACTGAGTAGCATTTTTTTGCTTTGTTGTGTTGTTGTGGAATAGGGTTCGTCATCCAAGCGTCCGCCGTTGGAAAAAAAATTGTTATATATTCTACTTTTAATGTAAATTTGAAACGTATGTGTTTACAATTAACTTTTGTCTTTCTGATTTTAAATTAAATTATCTTCCTTTTTTTATCTTTTTTGGTGATTAAATTAATATAGCATCTGAATAGTTATTTGTCACAATAGTTTAAAATGGTTACTGACTTTTTGAGGAGAATGAATACACAAAATTCTAAAATTCTAATTGAAATGACATTAGTCATCAAATATGAAATAAAGTAATGAAATAGGATATATATATATATATATATATATATATATATATATATATATATATATATATATATATATATATATATATATGTGTGTGTATATATATATATATATATATATATATATATATATATATATATATATATATATATATATATATATATATATAATGCTATTTT
The DNA here is from genome assembly GCA_037975125.1 of Latrodectus hesperus. Lineage (NCBI taxonomy): Eukaryota > Metazoa > Arthropoda > Arachnida > Araneae > Theridiidae > Latrodectus > Latrodectus hesperus. The sequence continues at coordinate 105,436,504 of CM075850.1, read as the reverse complement.
ATTTTGTCTTAATTGATAGATTTATTTTAATATGAATTATATGAAAAGGGATTTATAAATTCAAAATTTATTTATTTTTGCAAAAATAATGAAAACTTTTCAGGAAGTTTAGCTGAAAATTTTTTCTGATGAATTTCTTCTTTTTTGAGTGAATAATTCATAAGCAAATCTTCTTGGATGTATATTTTGTATAGGTTGCAGTTAATGAAAGATACATTTTGAGAAAAAAATTATAAATTCTTTATTAGGATTCAAGAATACATTTTGAGAACTTTACTTTATGATATTTTTCATTTTAACATGAAATAAATAAATTTAAGTAAACTAAATACCTCATTTAGGAAAGGCAAATGCATTAAAACATAAAAGTAATATAAAAATCCACATTCTCATTTTTTCTAAACCTGATATCAGAATCGCAACTATTAGTTCCTTTGTTGTTTTACTGAACAAAATGATTTTCATCATTCCTCCTATATATATAGTTTATTTAATCAGTAAATTTCAATATACAAAATTTGTTTTAATTCCATATTGGTATCTCAGTAATTTTAGTTAGCGTGTTCGTTTTCTAGCTTTGAAGTGGTAATTACGTGCCTGTCTCCATTAATCAATTTAATCTTTATATCTTTATAATGTTTTATGTAAAGTAGAAATATCTAAAATAATATAGATATGCATCAGATAAATGTCAGTGCTTCAGATTTATACTGATTCAGGTTATGATTAGCCACTGTAATTTAGTGTTGCTGAATTTCTTATTTATGCATTTTGTCATTCCTGATAAAATTTATCTTTGAACATGTATGAGTTTGACGTTTTTAATTCCATAAAATTTAAGCTGTAACAAATTCTCCAAAACATTATTACGTAAGCAAAAATAATTTACACTTTAGTAACTTCAAAAAATATGTGACGTAAGAATATATCTAAACATTTTCATAATGTCTGAAAAGAAATAATCATATTTATCAAATGTTTACAGTTGAAAAATTTTTTCTGTTTCAAAGCTATTACAATAGGTTTTACGTGAAAATTTATCTAAACATTTTTATAATTGTTTTTGAAAATGATCGGACAAATTTAAAGCAATGAATAACATCAGTATTTTTCTTAATATTTCAATTTTCTAAAGAGTCTACTTAATGAAATTTTCTTTTTATGACAACATATTTTAATTATCTTTTTTAAAGTTTAAAACAATGAACAAAATGCATTATATTTCGTTTGATTGAATACAAGTTAAGGAATAAGGGGTTCAAAATATAGAAAAGGAAATAATTAATGACTTAAGGGTGGGAATAACACAATCAAGCACACATTAGCAAACCGTTATATGTATTTAATTTTTTAATACTTAATTTTTTAATTAGATTTTCCAATGAATCCATTGAGAAAAACAGGCTTAAGAAAATCCCATGTAAACAATGCTACATTTGGCAAAACAAATTTAAACAAAGGTATGAAAACAAATGTGAAAAAGGGACTAAGATCATGCATTTCCGAAGAAGAAAGGTTGAAATAGATCACCTAATATAAGAAAATATTCCTTAGAAAAGTTAGAATTTTGCAAAAACACTCCCGATGAAGACCATGATAAGTTTGTTTTTATAAAATGAGCTAAATTTTCAGAGATTAAGGATAATCATTTCTACTTATATTATTGATGTAGAAGTTAGAAATTACGATGGTTATTATGAGAGAAAAACAATAGCAAATGTTATTTGCTACATAAAATTTATCAAATAAAATTTATGAATACTAGTAAAGGGAAACCAAAAAATATAGAAGCATTTGTTTGAAAAATTTAATGCAAGAATTACTAGAAAATACTAGGATAACTTTGTATACTTGAAATAAATAATTTTCACCAGTTGAGTTTAATCATTTTTGGTTGTATCATGACTCATTTGTTAAAAAATATGATTAATATTTTATAGAAACGCTAAATTATCATATTTTTTCTTATGCAGCAGCAAGTGTAAATTAAACAAGAAAGTTCTTGCCATGCCATTTTAATCACCCAAAAGAATATGACCTACAGAAAATATATTTTATTGTTAATCCTCGAGGCAATCATCCTCTGCATCCAGGCCTTACGCCAACGTATCTACAATCCCCTTGAAGTAAAACTTGTGGATTTTGGACTCAAAGAAGTCCGTGAGTATTTGTCGCCAATCTGCATCATTGGTGAATGATTTTTCACGATGATGAATATCCAGGAAATGGAAGAGGCAGTAATCTGATGGTGAAAGATCAAAGGAGGAAGGAGGATGGCATAAATCCTCTCAACCAAGTCCTGTGTGGTATTCCTGGTCAACCGCGTGACATATGTTCCCACCTTATCGGCCGAGAACTGTACACCCTTTTGATTTACCAGTGCTGGCCTTCTTCTGTTGCAATACCTGTTGCACATGTTTCAATTGCAGCATTGTCTGTCAAGTTCACCCCATGTTTGACTTCTGTCCTCCTCAATTACCTCTTGCAGGGATTCCTCATCCAAGGCCTGGGGTCATCAATTGCGATCACAGAGGGCGAACTTCTCCACCTAAATTTATATAATCAATGTATTGTCATGATCTATTACCAAACTTACTCTCTACAAGCAATTCAAATATTCGTTGACTTTATGCAGTAGCTGATAAGTCTCATTTGAAGTCTTAAAGCAAACAACACTAAGCAATTTACTTTGACATGTCCACTTCTTTTCGCTACTGTACAAGTTACGATTGATGAATGTGAGTGGTGGGCCTTCTTTTATAACAATTGATAATGCTACTCTCGGCTGAGCTGTATCTCTACCATGTCATGCACTAATTTGCATACTTATTATCATTTCATTCAATGGCAACGCGAAAACGTCAAGAAATTGCTTGCTTACATTTTACAATACAGTCAATAATTATATCGGTCTATATGCAATAAAATTCTAGTTTCTTCACTTATCATCTGATATCAACAGTTTTTGTTACAAAATAACTTAAATAGTAAATTTATTATAAAATAAATTAAATCTAAATGTATTAAGACTTGAAGATGAAAATTTTATTCAGTAAGATATGCTAAATATAATATAATTTTTAATGTTATAGTATTTATAAAAATACAAGAAAAATTAATATGTTTGAATTAAAACAATGACTGCATCTAGCTTAAAGCTTAAAAACAATACATTGTTACAGTACTATATAAATAAATAACATAGATTTTTTATGAGCCACAATTAAAATTGACGGTTTAAATTAATGCTTAATACCTAATAACCACATTTATTCCAACAAAATAAAATATTATTTTATTATATTTTTCATTTTATCCATCTTATACTGTGTAATTATGTGTGTTACATCTTATGTGTGTATCATAAATTATAAATATGAGTTTTAAATCCAAACTATGCACAAATTAACCAATTAAATTAAATTTACTTCATTTAGTAGGAAAGTTAACATTTCTAGATATTTAAGATTGGATTTCATTTGGAATGGATTCAAGTGGTTTGCCAATAAGATAAAGGTCATCCATCAGAATCATCTAACCTTCGAGTCTTACTTTCTATTGATTCTCCTTATAGACAATCGGTTATTTCTTCCTACGATTCTTCGAGACAAGGAGTTTGCCAGCATGAGATTTATTTAACACTAGTAGTAAAGAAAATAATTTTAAATGGATATTGCTGAAAAATAATGAATATGAAATAATAATTTTTAAATATTGTTTTTGCATTAGATCTTGATTTTTTGCAAATATCTTTCGCTTTAATCATATTTATCATTTTTCAACCATAAATTCTAGGCTAATTTCATTTCATTTTGAAAATCTATGTATTATAAATTATCATATAAATTTTTTTATTTAAAATTATTCATATTTTTTGTATGAAAAAATAACATTACATCAAATAATCAGATGAAACTCATAAAAAAAGCAAAATATTTTTCTTTCCTAGATGCTTAAATTTAATTGTATTGTATAACATGATTATATGAATTATTAAGGAATTGCAAATTGAACTGAAAATAATTGAAATAGTAAACAATTTTAGCACATTTAAAATTTAGTAAAATGTTGATCCAAATACAATACTATTGTCACATAATGAAAATTTTAATTTTTATGATTCACACGCATATTAAATATATTACATTAAAACATATAACTTTTTAAATAAATTTAAAAACAATGATTAAAAAAAATCAATATATTATTTAAATTAAATTTTTATAAATTTTTTGGTGAATTATATAAAGTTAAATTAGATTTTAAAATTTAATTAGTTTTATTATGCACTGAATTTTTATTTCCGTTAATATGTAAATAAAAAAGAACTTACTTTTAATTATATAAAATAAAATAATAAAAATTAAATCATAAATAACCAAATATTAAAAATCTCTTGATGCTTGTGATAATAAGCATTATGAACACACACACACACACACACACACACACACACACACACACACACACACACACACACACACACACACACACACACATATATATATATATATATATATATATATATATATATATATATATATATATATATATATATATATATATATATATATATATATATATATATATATATATATATATATATATATATATGTATATATATATATATATATATATATATATATATATATATATATATATATATATATATATATATATATATATATATATATATATATATATATATATATATATATAATAAACTGAATAAAACTTTCTTTGAGCCATTCTTCGTTGTAATATTATAAATAAATAACCATCAAGCACACTTTCTAACAATCCTATTTCCTATTAAGTGTATCATTTGCAGAAACGTTATCCTTGTTAAAGATTTCCCATATGAATTCAGGAACACGTAAGTGTTTATCCCCAAAATTGATGGAGCTTTGGTCTTACTGCAATGCTCTCACTTTATGAGATGTTTCAGAATATTATTTCTGCTTACAAAGTAATAAGGAATTTTTCTGATAATATCTTATCAAAATAAATTTATTTTACCTGTAAATTATATATTTTTGCAGAAATAACTCAATACAAAACGACGTTCAAATATGCACCTATTTAAATTTATATCTATATTCATAACTAGAGCATATAGTTAAATTAGTACAGAAATTCTTAAGAATTTGAAAAAATATTTATTAGAAAATAGAAAGTAAAAAAAGTATTATAAATCTTACTATTTTTAACTAAAATGTTTCTTAATTTTCACATGCGGCTAAATTTATGACAAAAGTTTAATTCTCATTAGTAGAAAATCTATTCTATTTTCTTTGAATAATCCTATTTTTCTATATTAATTTTATGTATGACTGAAGAGAATTTTGAAAATATATTCTAAGATATGACGCGGTATTTTACTTCTTTTTAAAGTAAAGCTCTTATGTTTAAATTTTTCTGAACATTATGAAGAGTATTTTGTAATATCATGTTAGTGTTAAAATTATGAAATACTTATTCAACTTAATAATTGTTTAATTTAGATTAAAGTTATAAACAGAATAGATATTTTTAGGAGTATTCAAAAATATATAAATGTAATAATCACAAAATATCTCCATCTGCATCTGAGCAAAAATATATTAGTTAAAAAATTATTAAAAATTAATTTTTACAAATTTGTAAATAAGATATCGATACAAATTTTAATCTATCATTTTCTTAACTTTTATATAGAATACTGCAAATATATTGTAATATGGCAGCTACATTAATGGGCATAATAAATGTCACCACTATGTATTCACAACCATGGAGAGAAGTTTAAAATTTCCATTCTAAGACAAAAAATATAAAATGTAATATATTATTAAAAGTAAATGATAGAAAATGAGAAGTCTTGTATATCAAATTACATAATTTCGCGTAATATTTATTTTAAACAGCATTCTGCATTGGAAAAGAATTATCAAAGGGCATGGATTAAAATCAATGCATATAAAGCTCACAAATTCATACTTAATTTTTTTGTATTAATATAGTTTCTTCCACACAGCGTTTAAAAGAATTAAACAGTAAATCAGCGAGAAATGAAAAACGAAATAATATAATATATACATATATATATATATATATATATATATATATATATATATATATATATATATATATATATATATATATATATATATATATATATATATATATATATATATATATATATATATATATATATATATATATAGAAATTGCAATACCATGAAGTTGTGGCGAGGAAATTATGCAAACTTCAGGGTAGAAGTACTTTATAGAGTTATGTAAATGCTCTGAAATGCAGAGCTCTCCAGGGCAAGTAGGATAAGATATAAGGTGAGGAACTGTATATAAGGTGAGGAAGGTGACGAGATATAGAGTGGACAATATTCTGCTTGCTACTTCGAAAATAATTCTTAAAAATTTTTTCTTGTCGGAAATGATGGATGTAATTGCAGAAAATGCCAAGCCAGAAATTGCATGAGGATGCCAGTTGACGAAGTCAGTTCCAGAAGACAAAGGAGCTTATGAATTACATGCTGACCGGACGGACAAAGATAGATTGGTCTTTAAGACAAATCATAGCTGTCAGATACCTGGACAGGTGCAGAGTACGCCAGATGTAGCAAATATGGTTGAAACATGGAACTGGATGCTGGTGCAGCCAGAGTACCGTCAACTCACGTGATTCAACGCGTCCGACGGAAGCCGGTGCAGCACCAAAAAGCGCGTCTACAAAAATTCTGCAGCAAATGCAATGTAGTTGTGAGATTCGGAAATTTTAGAAGAATTCTGAGGAAACCCGGATTCCTTTTTTAAATAATTGAATGCAGAGTTAAATTCAAAACAAAAATACAATAAAACTTAATAATTATTTTAGTAACTTAATTATAAGAGAAATTTACATTTACAATCAAAACATTCTTGATTAAATAATTGAGATTCTAGCTTTATTATTTGTTTTATGACAATTCCACATTAATATATCATAACTGAGTGTGACCAGACGGACAAGGAACGAGAGATCAGACTCACCTCTTTTAGAAGTAGCAGTGTGGTGTTTCCTAACACCTATGGCATTACCAGCTCAGGATCTCGCTTGGCTTGCTCATTGCTCATGAGCTTTCCCTCTTTTCTTTGCTATCTCTCCTCAGACTTTACCTTCTCTTCCACTCATCTATTTGTCGGACAACTGCAGCTCCATTCAAGAAAGTCGAGGCAGGGCATCTACTCGACAGGGCAGTTATACTCCGTTTACAACTAACATCTTTTTATTACGCTCTTATCTTTTTATTATATTATAACTAGCTTCTTATTACGCTCAATGAGGACCCAATTGTCCGAAATTGTGGATTCCTTTTCTATGTCGAGCTTCTGTGTGTCTAGATTAGATTCTGTGTGTTTAGATGCAGTTTTTAATTCTCGTCTTAGCTCCTCTTCTTTATACCATTGGTTTTCCAAAGTTCCATACTACCTCCTACACGTCTATGGGATTGGTCAGATATCTCTCCCCGTCAATCCCGACTGGTCAGATTTACAAATAAAACATATTATGAAACATAAACTTTCCTTGAAATTTTCTCAAGACCATCTATCCATTCCGAAAGCAAAATTTATTCCTTTATTGCACTTGTCTCATTGTGCCTATTTTTATTACATCTTTTCCTTTATATTATTTAAGCTTAGTTTGAAAGGAAAATAGGAAACTCCTAAATTTAAAATGCAATAAAAATATACATATCTATTTTCTCAGGGTTTGGTTATGTCATTTTACACTACGACATGCTAGACACCTCGAATGCTCCTAAATCGAGCGGAACCATTTTCCATCGATAAGTTCTTAATGGGCAGCGCTCTTGGTATCCGTCAAGAAGACTGTCATTGACCCAAAGCATAGATGCCAACCTCTCGAAAAGTGTCAGATTGTGGACGACAAAGTGGCACAGGATCAACTTCTCAGATGAGTCACGTTACTGTTTCTTCAGTGATAGTCACCGCGTACGTGTGTAGTGTCGACGTGGAGACAGGCCCAATAATGAAGCAATTGTGGAACACCATGCAAGACGACAACGCTATAACAAGACTGGGGGCACCAATGTTCACGATTTCAAATCACCTCTACTTATTCACTGCACTGTTTATAGAACCCAACGTTACGTGGATTGAGTGCGGTGATTAGTAACACCAACTACCTTCACGGGTTACACAATGACTTTTATAAGCAGTATAACGCCCGACCGCACTTTCCGTACAACAGCCAACATGTTCTGCAAGTTGTACAACTGCCTGCTTAGCCTCTGTGCTTACCATATTTCTAACCAATCGAACAAATTTGGGATATGATTTGTTACTATTTGCAAACCGGGCTTCTGTTTTCTTCACTTTGGAAAGAAACACTTGATGTTTTGAACATGTGATGAATGAGCCATCAGAGAAATTTTTATAATAAAAGTCATAAACAAAAAATGATCGCTTAGCAAGTTTTTTAAAAGCACTAACAATGATTATTGTTCATCTAATTTTAACAGAAAAACTAACAGATTCATTTCATAATTTTATAATTTTTTTTCAATAATTTGTATATAACTATAGTAAAACATATTAACTTCATCGGGAGTTTTTAAAACAGTTCAAATATGAAATTACGTAAAAATGTGTGCCTTTTAAGAAAATAACTTCCTTTCACACACACACACAAAAACTAGGATGCTTATTTTCATTTAAAGTTGCTATTTTACTCAGAACGACCGATGGCGTAGAAGTCCGATGGCATCCCTAACTTTGTAGTAGTAAGTCCCAGGTTCGAATCCTATTTCGAGCATAGATATTCCTTTCTCTCTCTGCGTTTGTCCTTCTTTATCCCTTCACTTTCGGGGTGAAGATAACGCACCCACTAGATGCCTTTTTTGTATAAAATGACATCACCTTTGCCCATTATAGCGCTGAATAGGTATATCCTAAAGGTAGCAGGATATTAGAAAAAAACACTTTCTAATCAGATTGAAATATGTAACAGAATGGTTATAAATCGCAAAGTTTTATATGTATGCAACTGTCCTTTTTCCAGAAAAATTCAATTAATAAGATTGCTCTAACAACAAAAATATCATTAGAACACATTAGTTTAATGTCTTCTAAGAAAATAAATGCAGTAAACTCATTGAAGTTTGAAAGATATTTAAATTTCAGATTTAAAAATTTAATAAAATTATTAATGAATTTTGAAAGAATAAAAAATAGTTACTTTTTTAAGCATTATTTAAATTAATCAAAGTATAGTGTTTTCGTTTGCGAAAGAAAAATATTTGTAAACACTCAAATTGTATTTCTTAATGTTTAACTCATAGATTTTATTCTTAATGCAATAACTCATTGTTTTTAATCTGAGTTTTTTCTCACTTTGTTTTTCATTGCCATCAAATTAAATTTGACTGTCAAGGCAGTTCTGCCAAAATCATTTTGTACCAAGCTCCAAATTTAAAGTAACCTAGCTTTACATATAATAGTAACTCATTTTATTTATGAAGTCAGAAAGGACCTTCATGGAGCTGATGTATAATTCTTCAGTATCAAGAGTGCCTAAAGTAATCAATCGAGTAAAGGCAAGGTCCCGTCGTTCATATATAATTATACTTTGTTTCTTTGTTCTGGTAGCATTTTCTGCCTCTGGTAATGGCGGAATCATTTCTATAATTTTAGTTGATTTACTCTGGATATCCTTCTCTTGTAAAGACAGGTCTACCTTCGAGGTTTTAGCTGAATGAACAATGTTTTAAACCTCAGGAAAGGAAAAGCTCCATCCATTATTGAATGAATTAATGGTTAGGAAAGATACTTTGGCACAGTTGTTGGCAAAGGGGTAATCCGCGGACCATTGTAGGTTAACAAGAAAATTTTCCTTGTCGCCAGAAAAATGTGGAATTTTTCATCACGTTAAGTTATGTTTTAAGATGCACTGACAGATAATTCAATTCATTATAATATGTGAAAAGTTGTGAAAACAATACTTCGTAGAGTAACGGCATTTCATTGAATAACACCACAATGAATAAGTCGTGTTAATACAGTTGCACTGGTATAGTTACAAGTTTTGTCTCGTCTCATTTCGCACTCTTTCATCATTTCTCTCTTCTGTATGTCAAATATGTATATCAATACAAGCAAGTGAAGATATGCCTACGGATGCATTGAGTTCAATATAAAATGTATTTAACATATTAATGATGTTAATAAGGAAGTTTTTATTCATACATTTTGTAAATTCTTATTTTTAAGATTGTTCATTTTGTTAACTAGGTACATTTTATGTGTTCTTAGATCAGAATTTTCTCATAAATATGCATAACACTTAAGTAACTAAATTAACAATCCGCGGGATTTTAATTAGAAATTTACTGGTCTGTGAGGTCAAACAATTTGGCGACCGCTGCTCTAGCGTTTAGCCAGGAAAACTAGATGCTCTGTTAGTGTGCCTCGAGCTTCCAATAAACAACATCAAACATATTTTAATATTAGAAATAAAATTCACTGTAATTTGACATAATTTTATTAAACATATTTTTGCAACAACTGTTTTCTGCTGTATAGAAGAATGCACAGTGAAGACGCCTTATTAACGGATAATTCTCTTCCTGATACAGGGTGATCTGTAACAAGTTGCGCAACAGAAATATTTCTTCTTCTTCGGGCCAAAAGAACTATAAAGAGTCTCCTGCAGCTGTTATAGTTCGAGGTCTGCTTGGGACATATCTTCTAGACCTAAAATCTTCGTATAGAATAGGAATTGATTCCAGAGACTGTGAATCATACTGTGAGAAACATTAAGGCTCCTTGTAGTATTAGTCTATACATCTCCGTCCATCCGACTGACCACCACCCTCATGAATTGTGAAAACGTTTTCTCTCGGGCATTGCGGGACGAATTTGCTTTTGAAAATTAACAAAAGTTACATACGTCATTACGAAAGCCTGATGTTTACATATTTTTCTCTCACTCATATATACCTGTTCTTTTATATCAAGAAAAAGTGTTAAATACGCTTTTGCATAAATTTACACAGGTTCGTTTTATAGTTATACAAACTATAAATTTTATTAGTAGTGTCAATTATTTATAGTGAGCCATTTTGTTCATTAACTTTAGGCTGCCAGTATATTCTTCGAAACGAATATTCTCAAGCACAATATTATTGGTAATAAAATGAAAAAAAGCTCTCCTTGCCAATAAAATTTCTTCTGTTTCCATCATTACTCAATATGATTTTAAAAAATTAATGAAAATATCTGTTTGATATTATTTAATCTGTGGCACTAAACACAATATAAATCAATTATATTTGTGTAAATAAATTTAATTTACAATGAATATTTTTTTGCAGATATGTAAATATAAACTAAAATGTTCAAAACTACATGGATAAAAATAATGCATGAAAATCAAATATAATAACGCTTTTAACGTATGGTTTGGTAACTATTATAAACATAAAATAAATAATACTTTCTTTCAGGTATCCTTATTTTTCATGAAATAAATAAATAACCATCGATTTCTAGTAATCCTATTAACTATATCGTTTGCAAAAATATTATGCTTGTTAAAGATTCCCCTTATGAATTCAGAAACAAGTCAGCTTTTATCGCCAAAATTGATATGTAGCTTTGATCTTATTATAATTTACTCACTTTTTGAAATATTACAAAATAGTCTGCTCTAAATAATGAAATAGCTGTTACATAAAATTATAGAAATTTTAGAATATTTTTTTTGGATAAAATTTATCAGTAAAAATGTTATTTAAATATACCTACTTAAATGCATCTCGATTTTCATAATTAGGATATACTGGTATCCATTAAGCTATTTCATAAGAAAAATATACCTAATAAGAAAATAAAGAAAATTTACCATAGAATGACTTATATTAAAATACGTATGGTCATAACAATATTTAAAAATAAATAAATTAAAATAAATGTTATTTAAATTATTTTTAAAATGTAATCAAAATAAATGTTTTTGGTCTTAAATGAAAATGAAATGCTATAATTTAATTTGTTTAAATGAATAATTGAATAACTTTTAACAGAAGCTCAATGTGATCTCATTTATACAAGCAAATACATTCCTATTCTTTCTATTAATTCTTATTTTGTCATATGTTTGCTTTTGCATATGATTTAACAGAGAGAATTTTAAAAAGTGTTCTAAGAATCCAAAAAATACTTTACTTCTTTTTAAGCTGAAGTTCTAGAAATAAATCATTTATACATCTAACAACAAAATATTTATTCAAACATTTCTAATTACATTACTTGGTAAAAATATATTTGAGGTTGCCCCTTGGCGCGATTTCAAAATTTCGCGCCAAGCGCTCTACAGCTCTGTCGCCACTTAAATTACGTCTCTACGCGCGATAGCCGTCAACCAATAACGATCGTGTTCGAACTTCAGCTTTGAAATCGCGCGTTTTTCCGAATTCCAAATATTAAAAATTTGAATATTTCATTATAACTAAGTACCATAGAAGTTTTAAAATTCTAATAACTAGAAACGAAATTTTTAAAACTCGATTTTTAATATATCGTGCAATTGCGCTTACGTAAAAAAAGAAAAAGAGAATGAATCGTTACGTACTACAGTGACAATCGATAATAAAACTAAATTTCTAACGTTAACAAATTTCATTATTTTATTTAAATTTGATTTTTAATGTACCGAGCAATGGCGCCCACCTTAAAAAAAAACATCAATGTAGCGGTACCTACTACAGTGGCAACCGGGCAATAAAGCTAAATTTCTAACGTTAACAACTTTCTCATTTTATATTTAAATTCGATTTTTAATGTACCTAGCAATGGCGTACACGTTAAAGTAATTTCAGTACGCGGCACATTCTAACACTAACATGCAATACACACAACTTAAACATTCATTTACTTATAGAAACATTCATTTTTATAAAAACTTTAGTTTCTAAATATGAATAAATTTGTAATCAAAAACAAAATAACTCACCTGATCTTCATCGCTCTCCAAATCGTTACTTTTCGGCGAATATACCGTTTTTATCGCATCTAAAAAATCTTTTATTATATTTTCCCGATGATTCTTTCTCCATGCGTACTCCGCGAAAACGTAAAATCAATATATCATCCATACTTATTAATTTTCGCAAGCAACACACAAACTCCAAAAATCGAATATTGAAACTCAATGCTTCAAGATTATTCTGTAATATTTTCAAGGGTTACATACAAAACGCGAATGTCACGCGATCACGTTACCTCAATTCAAAAATAACGGTTAAATCTAAACCAATCAGAATCATGAATGGATTTCAAAATAACGTTTATGGTTACCATAAATAGAACAACAGCACCCAGCTTGGCGATAAACTTGGCAATAATTCAAGGGAAACCCTCAAGTATAATCTAACCCATTATTTTTAACAGTATTCTACTTCAATGAATGAAATATCAACAGATTTTGAATGAAGCCAAATCATGTGATGATTTTTAGAAAGTTTGAAAATATACTTATTAACAATTTTACAAAAATGCTTTTTGTAAGGAAAATAGAATATTGAATCAAATAAGAGATTTATTTTCT
>CM075850.1:105300398-105417898 GCA_037975125.1 Latrodectus hesperus | reverse complement strand
GATTTCCTTATTTTTTGAATTTGTAACTTACACAGGCATATGCATTTATAATATTTTAACATTTTATTATATGCAAATGTTAAATACATGGTTTTGATTCTACATAATCTATGAAATGTCACAAAAACTTAAATATTAGTTTGATTTTTATATGATACTTACTTACGACTTAAATTTTCCAAGTTATAAATCTATTAAGTATTCATTTATATTAAAATATTGATTTTATATTCGTCGTTGCAAAGCAATATTTCAAATTTAAGATACTAAGTTTCAAAAAATCAGTTGAAGTCTTGTATTTTAATTTACCTTAGTTTTCTTTTTTTTTCTTTTAATGGTTCTTTCCCTGAATCTAAATTTTTCCATTTCTGATTGATTAAGAATAACGCTTAAAATTTTATTGAATACGCAAAATTTATTTCGATATTCTTGCTACAACTATAATTCCTAATACTCAAATGATTCAAGGATTTTCTTAGATATCATTTCGATTGATTATAATATAAAATATGAAACTTCTGACCCATTCATTCAGAGCTCTTCAGGAATTCAATTTCTTGACCGCTAATGTGTTCCTAATTATATATTTCTCTCTGATTAAGAATGATATTTTCCTGCCTCCTTAAATATATGAAAGATTTAATAAAATTAATCAGGATAAGAACATTTTCAGCTTATTATTATTTGTAATTTAACCGAGCACGTTAAGGAAATGATATTTTATGATTTAATAAATTGTAAAAAAATTTGCAGTTGTAAATTGTGTCTTGTTTCCAGTATGAAATACATATGTTAATTTTTAATATTTCATTCATTTTTAAAAGGAATTTTTTTTTCTTATATCTACTCACATTAACAATTTGAATTAAAGACAAAAGAAATGACATTCTAAGTTTATAAATAATGTAAATATTCTCACACATATTATAATTCATCATAAATAACATAATTCGCTATTTACTAAATAGTCTAAAACTTTTCCGATGTTTAATGCTGTAATAATAGGTTTAAAATCAAACCCCAAGGAATCCTACTAAGTCATTTTAAATAAAAATGTATGCAAATGTATAAAATTGATTGAGAAGAAATTTATATAATTGCATTTACTCATAACTGAAAAAGTAATGTCAATACTAATATTCTAAATGTAATACTTGACCAACACACAATCACAAAAAAATCTCTATACAAAAAAGAAAAGAAAAAAAGGATACTGAAGTTTTTCCCATTATTTTCTTTCATATTATTGTACTTCAGGAGAAAAGTATTTTCAGTGTAATTTTGATGTCTAAAACCAACCTGATTTCATTATAGTAAATTATTTTGGAGTAAATTTATTCTTAATCTGCTTATCAACAAATTTTAAGGAATTTTGACAATGAAGACAAAATATTTACTTATTTTATATTCTAAAATTATCAATGTGAAGTCAGTTTAAATTTCCTATTTTAGAAATGGTCCCAACGTTAGATTTTTTCAAAAATATGAAAGTTGTTAATCATGTGACAAAAACTAATTAAATAAAAAAATATTTGTTGAAAAAAAAATTAATATTTTGAAACACATGATTATATAATAATATTATCTGGATTTCATAATGTTGTCCATCTCATAGAGTAAAAACTGTATTAAAGTTTATATGTTTATTGTAATAATAACTAGTAGAATAAGGAGAAAATAAAAATAAACATTTCTAGAATAAATTAAATATAAGTTTTTATTTTATTTTTGAGATATAAATAAATATCTCCATTTTACTGCTATCCCTTTAGACAATACTTGTTAAAGAATATTATATAATGTAAAAAAAATTCATGTTAAATAATACTATGATAATAGTTTACCAAAAAGCACCTTGAAAAAAATTTGTAAAATAATATCAACCATTATGTATATCTCCTAAATACACTTATCATTTTGAGAATATATTTCCGTAAGTGGTATGTTTCATTTTTAATTACATTAATGAAACTTTTATTTATTCATCAACAAAAAAAGTATAAATGAATTTTTCATTTAGTTCTTGGTTGTTTATTCAATTTCGCAAACCGTTAAATATTGTATGATGAGTTATTTAAGAAATTCAATTTTTAATGTAGAATATGTTATTTGAAATATATTTTGAAACTTGACGTCATATATAGCTATTAATATGAGGTTCTAAATTTTCTTGAGAGGATTTGAGGTTTCCATTTCTCCCTCTTCAGATCAATGTCAAAATTGAGGAAGTTGATCCACTGCTGGTGCCATCTATTGGAAGATTTAAAGAGCAAAGACATACTTTCACCCTGGTGGTTCAAAATTTTTCAATAATGAACACTATTAATTAAATTTAAATGT
Organism: Latrodectus hesperus; assembly: GCA_037975125.1. NCBI lineage: Eukaryota > Metazoa > Arthropoda > Arachnida > Araneae > Theridiidae > Latrodectus > Latrodectus hesperus. Next base: position 105,415,558 of record CM075850.1, on the reverse strand, counting down.
TCGATAATTATTTATTAAATAATCTTAAACTTATGTGATTAATTTAAAGGTCTGTAAATATTTCACTAACTTTAAATGTGTATTTCATAGTAAACATTTGGATATTTCTTTGAAAATAATACATTTAATTAAAGCTGGAAATTCATCTAAAGATTCTTGTTATTATCTTTTTATTCTTTTTAAACACTAAAAACTACAATTCTATTTATAAATTTTTATTCATTTTGAAAAATGATAGTCATCGATTGAAACAAATGCTATATTTCATTTGAATCAAAATCACAAATTTCAGTTTCTTCAGCAACTGTTACCAGAAGTCAATTTCTTAATTATATAAGTACTTTTCTCATTTTCCATTTATCATTTTTATTACAGAAAAATATTTTATTTATTAAAGGATTATCAGTTCTTTATTTTCATGTGCAAGCTGCCGGATTCAATCTTTCTATGAATTGGGCGGGGAAATCTGGTTTTCCTTGGATATTTAAATAATACATAACATTTGAAGTTGTGCTAATTAATATGGAAAAAGGGGAAATTCAACAAAAATGATTAATTAATGGAATAAATGTGATACGATTTATTACACATTAATACTTTCTTGTTGGATAGCTGAAATTCTAATAAAAAATTTATGAAGATAAAAAAGAAAATTAGTTATTAAAATCAAACCATGTTAAAAAATCAACACAGGCTAAATTTGTACACACTTTTGCAAAAAACATTTTCAAATATTGTTAAACTTATTATATAAAATATCCTTAAATAAATCAAATAAAATATAAATATTCTGTAAAATAAGTAGTTTTTGAGTTTTTTCTGATAAATAATCTAACAGTTATTCTATTGTGACAATAATGAAAAACACATCAGAATATAATACAAGAAATGACATTTTTAATTTTTTTCATAGCCACTTTTACAATAAAATATTTTATCTTTAATTTAAAAAAAGAAAAAAATCCATTAACATATGTGTTATGAAATAAATTTTTCCTTCAGTAATATTCTTTAATTCATGTGTTTAAATCATTGTTATATTACATATAATTAATTTCTGAAATAAATTTATCTATAAAGAGGATTATTTTAAATGAAAATTTTCATGAAAAATTAAACATTACGTGTAGTCCTGAACGGTTAAATGAATTATTTAATTTCTAAAACTTAAATAAGTTATTAAATCATAGACAATATTAAAACTAAAAAAAGAAAGAAAACTTACTTAAGTGATCCAATCTCATTTTGATCAGAAATTACGTTATTTATTGAAATATATGATTACACACACACACACACAAAATCATTGTGTGTGTGATGATAAGAAACATAAAATAAGGGTACATTAACAGTATCCTGATAAATTATGGAGCATTAGGAACAGCAAGCAATTTTACTTTTGGTTCCATACATAATTGAATAAAATGTTTAATCATATAATCTAATAACAGTTGTAAAACTTAATAATGCATTAAGAAATATGCGATAATTAATAAAGTATACAATTAATATTGTTAGAGGATATTGTTACACTGAACCTTCTACCATTTAAATATTTGTGTGTTGATATTCAGGCATAAAACGTTTTTTTTTTATTTAGAAAACATAAGTAACCTATTTTAAGTCCAGAGTTTCATGTATAAAAATAATAACGTCATTTTACAGAAAATTCCTAAATTTTATCATGAAACAGAATGAAGTAACATTATCAAGAAAAACTAAATTTTCTAATGTGCTGAACTATAAAATTTGGCTTTAACGACTAATGCTGAGTTTTTTCCCTGTTATTGGTAGAAGTCTGCAGGAAAAAAAAACATGTATGACATACATTAGGTAAATAGGTTTAAGAAATCCTAACCTCTTGCAAATAGGTCCCAATGTTCCCTGTTCTCGTAAACAAAGTCTAATTTCTACAGGAAAAATAAACTGATATGTTTTCTTTCCTATCTAAAGGGAATAAGAAAAGAAAAGCTTAAGAACTTTAGAAACAGATGTTTGCTAAGTTTTTTCACTCTTTATAGTACTGGATAAGAATAGTTAAAAGTTGAATGGGGGTTAGAGAAAAACGATTTTCTAACATTAAAGGAGGAATTGATTTAAGGAATATATAAGATAAATTTTAATCTTTCATGTGAAAAGACAAACATTGGCTCTTAATCAAAGGGAACAAATATATTTTGAAATAATTTTAATAGTTTCAGCTATTAATCCTGTAATTAATCTTTGAAGATTGTGAAATATTAAGAAAATTTCAACGTGTTATTAAATTGTTAAATATTTTTAAATGTGCTTTAACTGGAAGGAATAGTTAACGCTATTAAATATTTACATAAATAAATAATTTTAATTTTAGTCTTAATAGTTTTTATTTATTTATTTAAGTCTGTTAGAGTATATAGATTGTATTAAGTTTTAAGAATATTATTATATCTAAAATATTTCTTGAACAAAAGATTGAAGTCTTGTCTTGAAATTTTTAGATATAATATTTCATAAGACTCTTAAAATACCATTGTAAAATATTAACAATAAAAACATTTTATATTTGTTTATAATACTATCAGCTCAATCAATGATTTTAAGGCGATAGTCTAAATTTTAAATTTTAGCAAGAGTTTCTTTCATAATTAATGCATATCTATCATTCATCTATGTATATATATATATATATATATATATATATATATATATATATATATATATATATATATATATATATACCAAGATCCCAAAAGTCAGACGAATCTTAAATGAATACCTTGTACGAATTACGATTAAAGATGCGGCCTTACCAATGGATGGAGAAGAATAGTTTTTGTGGTAAGAAAATAGTTCTGGTTATGACCAACAGATTATTATATATTTATTATAACAAAAGATGTTTTACAATGAAACAATGATTAATGAAATGATTAATTACAGTTACTGTTACTTACTACAGTAAATATATTCAATGTGCCGTCCATCATTCGAAGCAAAAGCCGAGACGAGTCAATTAATTATTCACAAATATTTAGTAAGACATTTCCCGTTACAGACACATTCAAGCGGATTATATCCTTCAAGTCGCCAGTATCGGTCATCGCCGCACACTTTGACTTCCGGCATATTCCAGCCAAAAAGTCACAAGGTGAGATCGAGATCTGGAGGCCATGATTAGCAAATGACTGATAATACGGATCTCTACTCAAATGTCGAGCGCAGCGGTGGGTCGGTACAGGCGACAATATGATATAAAAGCCCATCTTGCATAGTAAGCGACTGCTCATGCCTGTCGCGCTTCGCAGTTTCAGGAATAATGCTGTTCCCGTAACAGTGCCAGATATCGCCGACTAAGCATTGCAAAACTGGTTTGGGAACTGCTCCAGACTTTCCTCGAAAAAAATGGACTAATTATGAACAGCAGCAGGCCACACCAGACTGCCTACTTTAGCCGTTCCAAGTACCTCAACAATGCATGTGGATTTCCTGTGTTCACACTCGACAATTGTAAGTTAACAGCCAGATATGAATGTAAACGATTGTCCAAGTATTGTAGTTAGTCGTGTTGTTCTTCCATCTTATTGAGACTACCGTAATGTCGGCGAGAGTCGAGTCAGGGATATTTCAGTTTTTAGTTATAAGCTGTACTTACATGATGCCGCTGCAGAAAGTTACCGCAGCACTCAGACACTCGGTACGACACTTTGTCTGCCCGAAACTTCATATCGTATCTATGCAGTAACCATCGACATGGGCTTGGACTGCCTGTTCGATCGTCGTATAAATAGCAGTTTAATGAGGAACGTCAACTTCTTCGTGACGTGATGCCAAAGAACCTAGTTTCAAATTTTTCAATTTGTTCACGCAGAAGACGTTACGGTCCTCATTATCCTCGCATAGATCTTCCATGTGATGATATGCTCGCAATGCCGCACATACTTTCCAATTCTTATAAAATAGCTCTAACTGATGAGGGCTTCTTCAACTTATGATTGGCATTTCGATGCATACCAGCTCGACTGACATCGCCGCAGCTTGCTTCTTTTTATATCGTTTGTCAGTTTCTGCATAACTTACATCAGAAATCTCGACAGCGCCATCTGTTTATTCGTCAATAGAACTATTTTTTTCATTGCCACATAAAATCCCGGTTTCTTCTTATCCGTTTGTGCAAACGTATCTTTTGTATCGTGATTCGCTCTCGAATTATTCCTTTAAAGTTCGTCCTGACTTTTGATCACCTGTATATATATATATTACCTATGATATATATATATATATATACATACATATATTACATATAGCGCAATACTGAGCACTAAAGAGAAAAAATTATGCAAAACCAAATCATAGGTAATTTAAATTTATGTTCTAATGAGTTTACTATTATTTAACTTTGCCTTTCTGAGCATAAAAATTGCCATTTTCCCTTAACTACCTTTTCTTGAATATAATTGATTAATTAATTTAGTTTTATAGCAGTTGTGGGATACACACACAATTGCACGTAGTTATTGTTTCGTATGTAATTTAAAAAATAGCAAATTTTGTTTAAAAATTTATAATAACATACAACAATGATTGTTAAAGTAATACACTATTGCTGAAATTTAAATTTTTTAAAATTTTATTATTTCTACGTTGCAAAGTTTGAATGTGGTGAAAGAATAAAAACGTATATATTTGCGCTTCCATCTGCCAAGTATTCAAAGTGAGTATAGTTGAACTATATATCTAGAGGTGATTTGTAACTGTACGAAAACAATATATTTATAGAGATTTCTAATTTGCTATTGTAAGCAGATTGTGAGAAAATATTTATAATGATATTTTATTCCAACAGTATCATTGTGCAGATAATGATATAAAAATGTTTCAATTTGAATTTGTCGATTGCTATATGTTCATAACATTGTAATAAAAATTATTGATTTTAAATTAGTCTTATAGAAAGATATGCCTGATATTCCTACTGAAATGATAATTTTCAGAACGAAAACTTTTAATTGAAAAATAATAATTTGCTGTATCGTATTGAAAAGTATGAAAGAATCTCCTGTTTCTAATAGATTTTTTTTAATTTGTCGTGAAAGAAACAAGATTTCCCCTGATATTAAAATTTTCAAGAATGTTGCTAATTTTATTGACATATTACATGAGAAATATTGTCAACTTTATTTATGACACTCATCTTATTGCATCACTCTTTTTTGGCATTTTCTTTCCACTTGACATAAAACTTTTCGTAAAAAATTAATTGCCATTCATTTCACATCATTGAAAGAACTATATTATATTTTCGAGTTCTTTTTTTTTATTTATACTACAACAAGTCAAAAATAAGGAATGATTTTAATATATGTGTTCCGATTATCTGGTTCTTTAAGTTCTGGTTATTTTGTCTTACTCTATGCATAAGCGAAGAAACAATCTTATCTTTAATAGTTTAGTAAATAGGAAAGTTTTTGAATTTCAAATGTAATTAATGACGTCAGGAATACTCTTTGCATAGATTGAACTCTCACATCTCTCATTGTGTTCACGATTAGGAACACATTTTATGTAAGTATAGCATTTTTAAAAAAATGCTTAGTTTTTTTTTCCATTTCCTTATATTGTAAGAGAAAATATTTTCTCCGTTTTGTATCAATGAAAATATGTACAACATCATGTAAACATGTATCTGGTTTAAATTCTCTGAAGGATAAGTATGAACAAGAGGATATTAATATTTTCATCCTCGTTTCTTTTCACATAAAAAATGTATAGACATTTACGCACGAAAAATACAAATTTCATGATACGTTAAAAATTAACAGAAGTGCATAAATATTTAATACTTTACTTTATAAAAGTAAAAAAGTGAGCTCCAGTGGCTCAGTAGCTTCATGCCGCTTCCCGTAAGCTCAGCAAAGTGAAGCATCATTTGCCGCAGGCAGTGGTTGGGAGGGTGACCACGGTGTACTCTCCTTCACTGGGTTGCTGGAACTCCGTAGGTTGGGGACGTGTCTACGTTAATCTGTGACGTCCAAAGTCCTTCCGCTGGTGTGGCGTGGATGTGGAGAGGAGGGTGCCAGCTCAGGTGTGGCCTCGTCACCTGACCTTGGTTCAAAATTACGAGGCATCTTAATTAGAGCAAAGACGTACTTTCACCTTCGTGGTGCTCTGTTCCAAACGAAAGACGCACCCGTTTGACTTAATTCGCACTGCCAACGGCATAGCGAGCTTGGCTTGTCCAAGTGTCATAAGTAACAACAACAACAACAACAACAACAAAAGTAAAAAAGTAAAAGTTATTGTAGATTAAGTTACGGTGAATAAAATCTAATTTATTTTGAATTAAGTTAATACTACTGATACATTTCTTTTACAAATTTAAAGGAATTACTGAGATTAAGAACAAAAAAGATTTTAATAGAATAAATGATTTTTAAAATCATTCATTCAATTTACTTACAAGAAAATATACATTTATGTTAATAACATAGTACGCGTTTAAAATTCCTTGTAGAATTAACCATGAACAAAACTCTATTAATTTTCTAAGCACTTTTTCCAAAATAAAATGCTTAATAATTATAATTTTAACCCTGAAAATTACTTTACGAGTTATAATAAATAATGAAATAGGCCCAGGCAAAATAATGTGTTTAAAAATATTCCGATTTGAAACCACAACAATGAAGTTTGTATTACCATAAAAGGAATTTTATCTACGAAGTTATTAAATAAGTCTGATATCGTTTCATTCACTATTTTTAATGAATTCCTGATTGACATAGGATTAAGAAGAGTACAAACACAATCACTCTGGATACGTTTGTACTCTTCCTAAGATAAAGTAACATTTTCAAACTTCAAAAAATATAAAGCATGGTTATATTTTAAAACTAAACTGTAAGAATGTATGAAGAGGAGGAATGGCATGCTTCTTGCACTACCCACACTGAGTTATAGTTTTGAAAGTGAAAAACAACCTAATGGCTTCTTAACTAAGAGAACAGAATGAAAGAAAACCACTATATCAATGAAATTCGATACGCTTAGCCTAAACAATTTTCTAATCAGTTCAAATTTTAACACTAATTATTGTTTACACTAATTACAAATATGATAATAAAAATAAATAAATGCAATTTCCAGAAACAAGTATCCTAATACAAACACACACACATATATATATATATATACATACTAATATCATCACATCATCACACACACCTATATATATATATATATATATATATATATATATATTATATATGTATATACATATACTACACACACACATACATACAATACATATATATATATATATATATATATATATATATATATATATATATATAGAAAACAATTTTAATAGAACTACTAAAATATTATATTAATAATACTGTTTTTAAATTGAACAAATGCTAATTGAAGAGCAATAAAGCTGAAAGACCAGATTGTTTACATTCAGGTAAACAGATGGAACATATATTCAATATATTATTCAAAATTTAAAAACACATACAGAGCAGAAGAAAAATAGAAACACACAATAATTTAAAATTTAAAATGTCATACAGAAAAAAAAGAAAATGGAAGCATATAATACGTAAAATGAAATAAAGGGAAATGAAGTACCAATATGGCAAATTCTTCAAAGGATGTTTACCTCATTGGAACAAAGTATGGTTTTCTGAAGTGACTCCAAACATATTGGTACTTCATTTCGTTTTATTTCATTTGATTTTTGTTTACTATATGCAAATAATCTTATTTTTTCGTTTATTGTTCTTTATTTAGCATTTGTTAAATTTAAAAAAAAATTATGATTACTTATATATATATATATATATATATATATATATATATATATATATATATATATATATATATATATACATACAATGTATACACACAATATCTATTTTACATGATATTCATTAAATCAAACATGTGTTTCATTAAATGCTCTAGAAATGCTAATTTATTTAATGATACTTGCTTAATTGGTGTAAAAGATAATGAGATTAGTTGCGTAGATAAAGATCGGTCGCTTATATAAGTTCAATGGAAATGTAACAAGTATTCCTGAAATATCCTTTATGCAGTAATAGTTTGTCACACATGCATTAATAATCTGTTCTAGTACGTAATACGAAAAGATCAAACTGTTCTGATATTGGCAAATTAATCATGACTATTTGGCTGAACATTGAAATCTCTTTAATATAAACAGAGCTAAAGTTAAAATTAATGAAATAGTACATGAAATATTTGAATAAGCATTATTTTTTGAAAATGATTAAATAAATATAAACGAGCCCATAATTCATAGATTAATATTTCTATTATTATAACACTACTGTTTCTCTGTGTTTGTTAACCAAGTAGGCAAGTGTAAACATGAATTACTATACATTATTTAGCTTTACATTAATAATTAAATTTTAAATGTGCAAACTTATAGTTTTGCTTTTTTAAAAAAGAGAAATGTAAGAAAGAATTGACAGAGTTTATTTAAAGATTATAATTTTAGAGCTTCGCACACAATAAATCGTTTTGAATGCACTTAATATTCTAATTCAATATATGCTTAGTTTGTAAATATTGTATTTTTAACTTAATTTCCCTTTTATTTAAATTTTTTCAACTGCTTGTAAATAAAATTGTCACTTTGAATAAAAAAAATTTTAATTTCTTAAAATTGTAAATATCTTAAATGATGAAATAATTAAAACTATTTTGAATTTCTAAGTTATGTTTAATTAGAAATTAATCATAAATGAAAAAGTGTAAATTTCAATTGTTTACTGGATAAATATTAAATGATTTACATGTAATTTCTCATTGATGATCTCCAAATAAATAAAATAATGTGTGTTTGCTATTTAACATTCATATTTGGAGAGATTATTTTAAAAATTAATTAAAATTTAATTTTATTCTCATACAAAATTTAACATACTTAATGCAGGGGATTTCACATTGTTCACATATTCATTCATTTATATTTTCAAATTATTTATAATATCAGTCTTAATCAATCTGATTGAAAAAACAAATAGGCGCGTAGTGTTTTTAATAAACAGGAAGTTAATGAGAATCATAGATTAAATGTTAAGTGTCTCCATAATGAAAGGCAAATGTCATATGTACTATGAATAACATAAATGCTCTAAATTTAGGTTTTTCCTTTTATCAAAGAAACAACGTTATAATTGTTTTTTAGAGTTATTCGAAATAACACTTCTGTATATTCTGAAAGTAGAAAAAATTCATAATTGTTTGTCATAATAAAGTAAAATAAATCTTTTTTATATTACTAGATACAGTCAAAACTGCTAAATATTTCATGCATGTTACTTGAATATTCTACTTACTTAAATTTTAGACATAGATAATTCTTGTGACATTTTTCCCTTTACAAAGTGTATATTTTTTATTATGATATCAAAGAGGATATACTTTGGATGATTTTTTCAAAAAGTCAAATAAGTTTCTGTTTTTGGATAGGATTATTATTAACTTAATTTTTAAATTTAATTGCTGTAAATCTTTTTTTAAGTTTAAAAATTTTAGTTTAACTTATTTTGTTACATAATATTTTTATTTCTTTTCCAGATTCACATTATCCAATTTTCATAGTAATTTTTCAATATTTTGTCTCTAATAAAAATGGAATAACTTTTCCATTTATTTTTAAAATTTTTATCATTTAATACTTATAATTTAATGTTATGTGTAGAATAAATAATGGATGATCAATGCATAAACAGTACACAATATACTTTTATTCATTTCTTATAATCTTAATTTAATAAAGTAATTGAAAGTTTGTTCAGTCTTCCTTTTATTTTAGCATGTGATGACGCGTGATAGGTGTTACAAAATGCAATTAACACTGTAATAAATAATGAACTGAATAATGTATTAAATTACTGATAGATTATACCCTAGCTACGGATGTGAATGTGCGATTGTCAAATGACTGCAATTGTGCCGACAAAGGAGTTTAATTTCTCAACTACTAAAGCTTCACCTTTCATTCTATTGAAACAGAAGTCTTATTTTCCTATTCATATATGCTTCACATAACATTTATGACCATTCCGTTAATAAGCTTTATATTTAGTAAATACACTGTCCGAAGTATATAAACTATTAACTAGTTAATCAAAAATAAATTCATATCTTAACCCTTCTTAAATAATTATTATTTCAGGATTATTTTATCACCTGCAGGAATGTATTTTGATGAATAAATGCTCCGCAATTCATAAAATAAGTAAGTTCAGGCTAAAACTAAACTGGACAGCACATTAATTTTCACAGGCTCTTTGAAATAACTCAAAGCCTGACAGCAATTAAGAAATCATCAAGGTTTATAGATTATTTCTTATGAAAATATTTTGCAAAAATGCAAAATATTATAATAATTGCTTATATAAATGTAGAGAGTTATTTTATTTAATAAAATATTACTAAGCAAAATTGTTTCTTTTGGATATTTGAATTTTGAATTGTATTCAAAATCCAATACATTTATTTTAATTGCTTTTCATATACTGTACTGCAAATATGTTTAAAGAAAAGTAATTTATTTTTCTATTTTACCTGCTTTCTTCTAAATATTTTACATAACATTCTCATTATTTACGTATTGATAATTTCTGTACATTTTCTGTAATTCTAAATTAACAAAAATACTATCCATTATAAGTTGGTCTTATTTTAAAAATATAATATATTGGAAACTACTGAGAATTTTATTCTGTGTAAATTTTTGAATTATATCAAATAGGAATTTTAATCAATGATAGCTTATTTTTGATTTTTAGAGCTGCATTAAGTGATTTCTAGATGATTGTACAATATTTGATTTCTAGCACTACACTGATTGATAACATTGAAAATAATTTTAGGTTTATTGAAAATGTATCTCATTGTTCATTAAATATTATATATAGTTGCTTGCATTTAATGATATACAGGTCTTCAATGAGAATACTTTTTGCTGGTGAATGGGTAGAACACATAACGTTGTATTTCTATAAATGAGCATATTTTATAACATTACAACAGTTACGTCGGAAATAATGATTTCAAGAAAGCAGAATGTGATGTAAGCTGTAATTGAAACTATTGCTTGTAAAAGAGGAAAAGGAAACAAATTTTAATTTGAATTTTTAAATTTTATTTTTAATTTTATTTTTTAAAAATTAAATTTTTAAAAAATATACTAATAAATAGGTTTCTAATTAAAACGATATTTTTATTTAATTTATTTTTGAATTTTTAAGAGTATTTCCTATATTTTAGATATCTTTCTTCTCGAATTCCAATAAAAATAATTTCATTGCTTTTATTTTTCTTATAAATTATTCATTTTAATTTGTTTTTTCTTTAATTACCTATTCGCAGTCTTCTCATATATTTGCATACGTGAGCTCTGTAGAAAGTAAATAAATTTCTGTACATTTATCTGTATTTTACTGTCATAGTTTACTTTTATTGTATTAAATATGATTATTAATGCTATTACAGTTGAGTATGGAATTAGATCATAAAAATATATGTTTATATTATCATGTTCTTAATGCAATAGCAATCAAACTTTAAATGGTAAATAATGTAACAAAGAATCTGAATATTGTAGTTTTCTTAAATAGCAAAATATTTAAGAAAATTTTAATTTTAGTCGATATTTTATGGTATATGTAAACATTTATTTCTTTTTACTTATTCTGGTAAGCAAAATTTCATAGAAGTTCAAGTAAACACATTCACTATATAAAAGATGACACAAATGAATGATTGTGTCATTAAAATGTTACTATGATATTTTGAAATATAAATTATTATTTATAAAATATATTATTTTACGTTTATGTATGATTTAATGTTCTACGTAATGAACTCGATGTTGGTTTTGTTCTTGTATTAGAAATTGTGTAAGCAAATAAATTTTCCTCATTACTTCACAAGAATTCTTGCTGAAATTTTTTATCATTTAAAAATCAGCCCAGCTACCATATAGTCCAGCATGCCAAATTTTGATCCTATTTTTTTGGCGATGAAGAAATGTCGCCAAGGTGACGTATAGCCAAAATATAATTTTCTGCAGAATTCTTACATATCTTCATCTCTATGACGTAAAAAAAATCAGGTTGCCAGATAAATAAAAATATACACAAGAAAATCACCAAATTCAGAATTTCGCATGACGAATTATATGGCATCTGTGCCAAAAATTCTTTTTTGCAAACAGGTTGGATGAGCAATTGCTTATTAAACTATATTCTCCAGAAAGTTAATATTTTTATAACTATACTGATAGTTTATTTGGTTACTATACTGACTGGTATAACTACACTGATAGTACGTCTTACATTAACTGCATAAACTGATAGTTTATGCAGTTAATGTAAGATGTTTCACAATAGTACTTCAAAATTACATTACATTTTTTACAAAAAAAAGTGTTTTGACAATCCTTAAATGTGAAATATATATTAATTACTTAAACCACATGTTTAACAGGTTTCTAGAAATTTATTCTGAAACTCTATTGTAAGAAATATATGCCTTTCCTTACATATTTTGTGTTGATTTTCACGATAAATGATCTATTTTATTGTTTAATATCCCTGCAATTATAAATAAAAACATATTAAAAATAAAAATCTTACATTGACTATTTTTAAAATATACACAGAGCTTATAAAAATAAAAACTTTATATTGCATGCGCATTTTAAAACCATTAAGTCTCGTAAAAAGAAACTATTTTTCTATTTCTCAAACAATATTGCATTTAATCAATAAAATGTCATGGTTTTTCTCGAAACATGGAATACTTCTAAGGTTATTAACCATGACAATCTTCATTAAGTTTAAATCCTCATCGTCAATATCATTTTTTGATGAAGTCTATTTCCTATAAGATTATACTTTACTTCTGTACCCCATTTCATTATAACGAACGACAGTTCTGTAATGGAATTGTTCTTTATTTTTGCTTTTAATCTCAGAAATATAAAATTTCTCTTTCTCAGCACAATAAAAAAGGAAGAAAAGTAAAAAAACAAGTAAAAATGTTTTACTTTTCTGCAGAAATATATCTCACACGCTGCTGACTTTTTCCAGTAAAATGCTTCCCAAAAAAAGAAGTATATTTCTGTAATATTATTTATTTTGTTGTAATTCGTTCTACTTTCTTTCTACTCAGATGAAAAGGTTTTATGAAGTGTAATTAAATAATGTCATGTTTCTTGGGGAAAATATTTTCTTATTAAAATATAATGAGTTTATGATTCAGTCATGTGAATATATTAACAGTTGATTTATCAGTCCAAAAAATAACAATTTGATATATAATCTATTGAATTCTTAAGAGATTAACATGCATAAAAATTTAAATATAAAAATTATGTTAATATATTTGCTTTTTTAATTGTATTTAAATATAAAAATATAAATTGATGATTATTTTCTACTTTCTTATTTTACAAATACATATTAAATTACTTAAGCTAACTACACAATTTTTGAAAAAAATAAGTTATTAACAGCTACCTAATTTGCTAATATTAATTATTAATTTAGTCAAGAAAACAGAAGTATATCAATTTTTGCAATAGTTAAATAACGCATCGTTAAAAACATTTTTGAATTACATAACCTATTAATAGAACCACACACATAAATAAGCCTAAAAACATATTATTTTTAAAAAACATTTTATATAAAAGAATTTAATTGATTTTACAAACTTCATACCTCAATTTCATATTGTATTTATCAAAAACAATTGCACGTAATAGAGCATAAAAATCTGTCTCAATATTTTATTTAATATGAGTAAATGAAAAGAAAAATCGGTTGTTTAACACAATTAAACATAATTAATGATGTGCGTATAAAATAAATAAATATTTATTATTTCAAATAAGTCATTAAAATATTATTAAATATTTATAATTTCAATAATTTCTTAAAAAACAAAAAAAAATTTGATTTAATATTTCTTATTATTAGTAAATTTATGTATTTTATTTGCTTAATATATTCTGCTAATACATTCTATAAACCTTAAGGCCACATTTTGTTCTCCTTTCTACAGAAGTAAAACACAAATTGATTTAAAACAAATTTATCTCCTTTAACTGAGATATAACTGAAGTAAACTAAATTACACGTAAAACAACTTCATCATAATTTGTTACATCCAATTCGAAAATTTGTAAGTTGTGAATTTCCAAAGATTTTAAAAAATGTACATAGTGAATTAGTCTGCTGGATACGGAAATCTTATTTTTTAATACTGTTTATTAAATACCTCTCTCAATAATATCTAAACATTTCTCACATAATAAAAACTTTGTATGTTTACTTTTAAAGATTCAATTATTTTCAGCCCCTCTTTGATAAAAAAGGATTTATTAAAAGTACATAAAAAGTTGAAATATAGATAGCTGTAAAGATTCTGGGATTACTTAACCTATTATACTAGGCATTATTTTGTAATACTTGGAATCATCTGAGTTGATAGATTAGTATGTCAAATGTCGCTATAACTAAATGTTGAGAAATTTGTGGTTCTTACAATTTACAACTGGTTTTTAATAGAATAACTGAATATTTGTTATAAGAAACTATAAATTATACTTGTTATTTTTATTTAGTGAAATGTAAATATTTTACAAATATTAATTAATTTATGAAAATTTATATGTATTCAAAATTATATAAACATAAATTTATTTGAATTAATGAAGTTTAAGTTTCTATAATATACAGATGAAATAGTAAGAAATATACATCTAATTTTTCAAAAAAAAATTTTTGTTAAAATATATCTTTTTTATTTTGCATTGTTTGCATTTATGTTTGGCTACTTAAAATTTAGTAAATTCATAAATTTTTATTTGTTAAATTAGATATGTTCTGCATGTAGTTTTATATGTTTTTATTCCTCAAAATAGCATTTACTTGAACAGAAATCTGAAAATATAAATATATTAATTTTTCACAATTTTTATCAAAAACAAAATGAATTCTGTTATAAATTATAGACATTTTAAACATATTCTTATGACATTTTGATAACTTAAATTTAAATTAATTAAAACACTTTGGTCTACTATTATTCAATACAAATATAAGTGAAAATTTCCTTTAAATTTAGGAATGAATTTTAATTTTAAGAAGGAAATATTGTTATATATTTTGATTTTGTAATTCATACATTCCATTCTACCAATATTTTGAAATGAGTTTTCTGAATTCAATAAATTCTAATATTGTTTTGATGTTTTGTAAGCGAATGATCAAACTTTTTGCTTAAATATATTATAGCAAGGATTATTAAATAATGTGTAAAACAAGAAACATAAAATATTAGCAATTTATTAATATAAAATTCTTACTAGGAAATGATTTTAAACTATTATTTCAAAAATTTACTGCATTAAATAGGCAAGAGATTTATTAAGTTATCACTTTATCCTTAAGCACATGAAAAAATGAAACAATTTATGTAAACTCTTTTAAAACACCTTGTTAGTATACTGTGTTTAATGCAATGCAGTTTGTTTCTGACCACTTGAAACCAAAGGATCTCAGAATATATAATAATTACTTGTTGGATGTAGTCTCTACATCAATGCCTTTAGAAGTCTAAATGTTACAATGTAATTTTCAATCATGGTTTTGTGCAATATAAATGGAACTTGCAATTCCATTTTAAACGTTCTTTTATTATTTATACCACTTTTTCATGGAATTTTTTTCTGGAATTAAAAATAAATTTCAATCATTAAATCCCAGGCATATTATCGTAATTAGTACGCATAATGAAACAATGCTATAATGAAACAATGATTTATATTCAATCGACTGTAAACATGACATCCCATAAAACAGACAAATTATTTTTATTCTCATTAACGATAAATATTTAATAAACATATTTATCACATGATATTAATACTTGTAGAATATAATTAGATGATTAAATATAAATACTCTTAATTTCCATACTTTTTTATTGATAATACTGCATAAGCACCAAAATCTATTCAATACAAAAATATTAAATTATTATTACCTCCCATAGATAACACTGGTTAACATAAATTTTTTACAAGAATATTAAATATTGATTCGAATGTAATTTTACGTTTACTCAATTCAAATGTATAAACAGAATCTTTTCAAAATAGTTTTTTTTGTGAATCTCATTTCTTTGTTTCTTTGGTTCCTGCAAATAAAGGATAAATTTTTCCAGAATAATTTGTTGACAACTAGACAGATATTTATGTCGAAACATGCCTATTCATGTTTACGCCTATTAATGTTTTAACATGTTAAGCATTCCCTTGTTAAAAATACCGGTAGATAGTATTGGGGTAGTATTGAGCCTGGCAACACGTTTGCCGTGTTGCTGTATTTCTGCCATTTTTTATTTGTTTTAAGTTTTATAAACTTTTCATAATGCCAAGAAAGTATTTAACTAAACCAAAAATGTTTAGCGACATCTGTGGAGAAGTGACATTCAAGTTTCAAAGACAAAATTTCACACCACTCGTAAAAAAAATGTTAAGATTTCTACTTCGATTGTAAAGCTCGAGAATTCGATAAAAAACTGTGATCCAGATATATGCTGCGTTTCATGTGTTAGGCTTCTGATGGCATAGAAAAATGATACTCAGCGTATGCTGTTTTCAGTTCCTATGAATTGGAGGGAACTGATAGACCAATCAACGTAATATTACTTCTTCATAACAACATTAGAAGAATAACGTCCAAAATAAAATATGCAGTAAAGTATCCAAATTTGACAGGCCCTGTTGATCGCAAAGTGACACATGCCTCATAGTGAAGAATATCTTGTACTAAAGTGTCTAGATTTTATGACCACAAATGGTATTACTCCGACCAAGCTTACACTGAAAAGGAAGGAAAGAAGAGAAGTGATCATAATTTTGAAGCAAGTAGGTGATCAGAACCTCACATTTTTTACTTTTTTCTCGACAAGATCTTAATGGCATTATAAAGAATTTAAATTTTTCTAAGCAATCTGGAGTTTTTAAGTTACAGGCTCAAAGGCTGGAATCTACTTAAAGCGGACGTACTGATATTTGTTTATCGTAATCCACATACGTTATTTGAAATACTACTTCTCTAATCAATATCGTTTCATAATGTTTGTTCCATAATGGAACCTTTACAATATAAACACCATCCACATGAGTACCGATTTCTTATAGATTCATCGAAAGTTAGTTTAAATTATGCATAATAAGATAATGTGAATGAATTATAAACAGTACTTCAAGCCTGCTAGTAAAATGAGAAAAACATATAAAAATATACAATTATTGTTAGCAAAAAGTCAATATACTAACTATAATTGGATTATATGTGAAACTTAAAAACTATAGCTTTATTTTTAAGTTTGCAACTTGGATACACAATATAATGTTATTTTCTGAATGAGACATCAAGGATTGGAAGTGTCTTAAGCAGAAACGATGTCTTAAACATGAGTCTTTTATTTCGGGATATAAAAGTATATGAAAAATACTTAAGGTATTTTTACCTCATCTAAATATAAAACTGGAGTTGATGAAAAAATTTTTAAAAGCTGTGGGCAAAGGTTTTGCTGCCTTTGTGTATCTGATATCTAAATTTCCTAAAATAAGTAATGTAAAATTGACAAGAATATTTATAGACCAATGATATGAGATGATGAACTCTACTGAATCCACTAGAAATGTCATCATGAAAATCATTCAAAAATATTTTTTGTGGATTTTTTGACAGTAAAAAAGAAAAAATCTGTAAGAAAATAGTGAGTGGTCTTCTAGCCTCAGGCAAAGAAATGGTCTGTAACATGCACTTAAAAATTCACTTTTTGGGTTACAATTTAGATTTTTTCCCTGAAAATAGTAGGGCTGTCTCTGATGAGTGCTTTCATCAATAGATTGCTATCATGGAAAAGAAGTAACAAGGCAAGTTGGGTCACAGTGTGCTGACAAACTATTGCTGTACTATGTAAAAAAACGCCTCTAATGCAAAAAACAGTAGAAAATCAACTTTTTAGGTAAGACGAATATTTTTATTATAATTTCATATTAAGTGTTTCCTACTTGAACTTTAAAAATGTGTCACATAAGAGCCTACTTGTTGGAGAAAATCTGAGTACATTTTTGAACTCAGAGAGAAAAGTAATAAGGTTCATGTTAGTTAGTCCTTGTGAGAGAGAGAATAAAGTTAATTTTTGCAGACACGCGCACGTGTGGTATTATATTGAATAAAATATCTATGTGCCACATATTATTATAAAGAATATATGGTGCAAAGATATTTCATTCTATACGTGATAAGATTAACTATGGAGAGAAATCAAGCATACCGTAATGGGAAAATTGTGTTAATACTAGTTCTTAAAATTTAATATTTCATAAATATCAAATGATTAATTAAAAGGGTTATCATGTAAAGTATAAATACAGGGTTATCATTTATTACCTGTTCATCATTCATACAAGGTTATCATAAAAAAGGGTTATCATATAAATTTAGGAATTGTTGTCTTAAATTTTAAGGTGTGGTAAAAATGAAGTTATTCTAAACTTAAGTTTTAAAAGTAAGTCCAAATTTATATAAAAAAGAGGACTTGTTTAGAAACTAGATTTTCTGTCAAGACAGATGTAACTTGTTTAATTAATTTATCAATCTAAAAATATTAAACTTGATATTTGATTTTATTTCTGAACACAGATTTGAAGATGTGAAGAACTTGAGGTCATATTTAAGCACTTCATATGAGATTGAAGTTCCTTTTTACCATATTTATGTTCCCTTCGAGTAAATATATTCTACTTATGTGTGAAAGAAATCCATTCTGCATATCACAAAAGAACTTCAATAAGATTATCTTTACTCCAATTTAATGTTAATATGCAAGTTTTATTAAAAAAGATATTTTGGCAAGCCTCTTATTGATTTATTCCCAGTATTGGGATGATCGTTTTAAATACTTCATACAAAATTACCATCTTTAAGAAATATAAAGAAATATTTGTTTTATTTCATTTTTAATTTTAGTTAATTTTTGAAATTCACATTTGCTCATTTAATACTGTTATAAAATTGAAGGAACTCATATATTTTATACGAAAATGCAACTTTTCTTAATGACTGATTTCTGATAGAAATGAAAATAAATGTGAAAAGGTATAAGTATGCGCCAAGACAAGCTTTCTAACACATATTTTTGATGATTCAAAGATTTTTGCTTTAAAAATAATCTTTACTAAAATGTTATTATTAAAGGACGTAATTATTCCAAGAACAAATTATTTATGTTATAAATTAAATATATTTATAAGTTGCTCTTTAAAAAAATAAACAAAACATACTTGTATTTCAAAACTCATTTATAAGTGAATTTCCTTTATGTTAATTTTTTTAATAATAAGCTTCGGAATAAAAAAAGATTATTTATGTACATTTCTTGCATAATGTATCAGTTTCATTTTATCTCTTCTAGAATAAAAAAGAAAATATGTTTGCATATATTTCAATGTAAATTTTATATTAATAAATTTCAAAATGGAATATATTAGTCTCTTATAAAGCTTTCGGAAAATGTTTGGCAAACATATATTTTACTTTCAAACTATTCACTCTCTTATTTTAATTAACAGTAGTGATAATATAATATCAATAATAATGTAACCAGTAAAATAAATAATCACTCTGGAAATCAATTAAAATACTTATGAATTTTCTAACAAGTATAAAGTTGACAAAATCTACAAAAATTCATATAAAGCATATGATAATCGGAATAACAATAAATATGAAAAAATACATAAGTAAATCAAAATAAGCTTGTATCAAAAAAGAATTCAAATTATTTTTTTATAATTTTTATCTGCTTTGTTCTTTACTATGAATAAGAATACTTTTAAAGTAGATACATTTAACAAATATTGCGTAATTATTGTAAAAGAATGCGTGAGTAAATACAATGAATTACAGATATTATTAGAAGAATAATTATTTAACCTAATAAATATACATATTATAAATGTATAATCATAAACACATTAATTAAATACATTACCTTTAATTGACAAGGGAAAATATAAAGAATATATGATTAAAATATATAATATCACAATTTTGTTCTATGAGCACCATTGAAATTATGTTTTAATTATGTATTGTATATCGAGAATTCTCTTAAAAAATTGAACATAAGAATAAATAACACATTATTCATATGCATATTAAACTCAAAAACATTCATTTTGATGTAAGAAAATTCGGAACACTTTGTACGTAAGAAATCTGAAATATAAGCAATCACAAATCAATTTCAAAATCAATGTAATCATGGATGAAATCGTGTGTTTTCCAAATCTTGTTTGTAAAATTACAACGACAATAGATTTCCTCTGGGTGGATTCTCTAGACTTTTATTTTAGCAAACTGAAAAAAAAACACTGCTTTTAGATGCTCTACAAATCAATATATCTTACACGGGAAGTAGAAGCGAAATGAAGGAGTTTCATTTCATCACTTGTGCGTATTTTGAACGACTGATGTTATTGACAATAAATTACATTTGATGGAAGAAAATGAAGCATTATCATGTGCCCCTATTCGTAATTTATTTTAAAATGATAACATTTCATCCTACTAGCTTTGGAGTTCATGTATGATTTTGAACCTAAAAAAAAACTTTTAGAAAATCCAAATAAAAAAGCAATCAAGATTGCATAGAAACAACAGATAAGATTGTTGAAAATCTTTTTTTACTAAGCTACGATTTATAAGATTGAGATCTTCAAAAGAAAATATTATTAAAAAAATATAAAAATTTTTTGAAAATATTAAAACTTGTTTTAATTAATAGCCAAAACGTCATTACAAATTTGTGACGCAATCTATTCACACTTGTTGTTTAATAATTTTAATAATTTAAAAAGTTTATATGTTCTTATTACGATGGTATTTTGAAAGTGCTCTGCAAAATTCATTACACAGTATAGAAAAAAGAAATAATAATCATATGATAATTCATTGATTATAATTTTCATTAAAATTAATTTTTATAACAAGTTTTTCAACACATTTTTGAAGTAACTTTACTATGTACACATAAAAAAGGGAAGTATAAAGGGTTCATTGAAAATGGCCTTTAAGGAAGGATGGCTTGATATTTTAAAAACGTTATTAAACTTTCAAATAGGGTAAAAAAGTTGAAGAATTTATTTAATACTTTATTAATTCACAAAATGTACATTAAAATTAAATAAGGAATTATTAAGGAGCAAAAAACTAATCTGACAACAAAATATATATATCGAGAAAAATGGCAAAACTTCAGACATCCATTGCATTGTTTTTAGAATTGCAAATTATGTGGAAAGCATTCCACGAATTAAATAAAATTTATACCACGTATTTGCTATTTATTTCAATTGAAAATAAATGTAAATCTATATATTAAAAATATTTAGAAATTTTTCCATGATAAATGATATTCATAGACAAAAAATAATTATATGTTCTTCCTATTTCTTTTATTCTTAGGCTTGTAACTCAAACAAACACGGAAATCTCTTCGACATCCTAGAGATATCTCGTAAACATTTATCTGGATATCACTTTGTCTCTTAGATATCCACATAATATCCAAATATCAACGGTATATGCACAGTTATCCAAAGGGTCTCAACAAATAGGATAATTGAATATTGTCAATATTTGATGGATATCTCTCCGATGCTTTTTAGATATCCAAAATTTTAACTATACAAGTTTTAAATTACTAAGCAGTAGAAATCTATTCAAAATTTGAAGAATATAATGTATAGATGTATGACAACATTAGAAGTTTCATCGTGAAATGTTTCAATTGCCAAAGAATATACTTACTCTTTTCATATTCAATGATTATCTTTCCTCTAAAGAAAACCTTAAAAACGTTTTAAGAAGGAACATATTTGCATTTTATGAAATAAATTTTTATTGAAATGTACTATGCATTTACAGCACTCTTCCATGTTTTATTTCTCAATAAAAGAGCCATAAATGTACATGTTTCTTTTCTAATTCTTATTTAAAAAGTTTAAATTAAAACTTCTACTTAACATATATGATAAATAATTTACAAAAGCCAATTTAAAAATGCATTTAATGTATTTTAATGATGCAATTGATAAATTCATACATTTTCCTTTACATAGAGTCAATTAATCAATAAAGAACTTTACATAATTTTTTTTAAAAATCTGATAGTGGTTGGAAAAGATTTTCTTACCAGAATATTCTAGTTAATAATTATTTCCATTAATTTGATACATTATCTAGAAATAACTAAAGTACTGCAATAAAATAAAGAGATACTAAATCTCATATGTGCACAATTGTAATGTTCATAGCAAAACACAGTTTTATACAGTTTTAAATGTAATTTAAAAGCAAAATATATTTCTGTCAACTGAAATAAGTAAATATTATGCTAGTTTCTATTCACAAAGGGTCGTTAGGCAGTAAATGTAAATGAATGTCTTTACAAAACAATGGTTGCAAAGCTGATAATATTGCTAACGTAAGCTGAGGTTAAATTGTTTAATTTATCTGATTAAATTATCTTAATTTAATACTGACCAATAATTGAATGCATAAAAAGGCATAAATAGTAAACAAACATCAAAATAAATCGAAATAATAGTCTAAATGATTAATATCGAATAAAATAAGTACTTGAATATCAATCTATCAACAAACATGTTGTTGGTAAAAAAACTTTAAATGTATACAGTCAGTCACAAAAGTCTACATGCAACACTAAAAAAGAGCACATTTCAAAAGCGAGTTATATTTCAATTTGCAAAATTGAATAAATATTTTCTTTTCCACTAAAAACTGTGATTTAAAAAATTAAAAAAGTTTCAAACTATCATCTACTGGGAAATTTTGTGAATATGTAAAACCTAGCGCGTCACAAAAGTCTGCAATAACACAATTGGTTGAGAAGAGAAAATTTACATATGAAGATTTGTTGAAGGTTACTTAAATTTGAGGTGGCACTTTTGTAGTTAGTTCATAGTTAGTATTTTCCATGATATTACAATAGAAAATTGCTTTAAAATGAGCCAGGGAAAGGAAACATATTAGAACTTCGAAATTTGGTAGTAAAATTGAAATGTGAAAAGAAATCTTACTCCGAAATTGTCAAAATTGTAAACAAAAGGCGGTCGACTGTGCAAACAATCTACAGAAACTTTGTTAAACGTGGACATGTGCTCAGCAAATCTCGATGTGGTCATCCAAGGAAGCTCAATGATCGAGAAGCAAGAGCCCTAGTAAGAAAAGTGAAGAAAAATCCAATAATTAGTGCCCTCAAACTAGCGCATCAAATTGAAACAGAAATTGGAAAGCAGGTACACCCAGAAAATGTTCGTAGAATTCTGCGATCGGCCGGCTACAATGGCAGAGTTCCCAGAAGGAAACCATTCATATAATATGTAAACCGAAAGAAAAGACTTGCCTTTGCTTCTTGATATATTGCCAAGGATTTTGAGTTTTGGAAAACAGTTTTGTTCACCGACGAGAGGAAGTTCAACATTTTTGGAAGTGATGGCCGCTGAAAAGTTTGGAGGAAAAAAAAACACACAAATGAACCCCAAGAATTTGACTCCGACCGTAAAACACGGTGGAGGCAGTGTGATCGTTTGGGGTGAGATGGCAGCAGCTGGAGTTGGTAATCTGGTTTTCATCGAGGGTACTATGGATCGTTTTGGATACCTGAAGATTTTGCAAGGCAACCTACATGACTCAATCAGAAAATTGGGACTTGGAAGCAAGTTTGTCTTCCAACAAGACAATGATTCTAAGCACACAGCAAATATTGTGAAGGAATGGCTGCTCTACATGACGCCCAAACAGTTGCATTCACCTCCCCAGTCTCCAGACCTTAACCCTATCGAACACATTTGGGAGGAAGTCGACAGAAAAATATGACAACAGCCCATTAACAGCGTCGAAACCCTAAAGAAGGCTATGCAGCAGGCTTGTCCCAAATTTCACCTGAAACAAAAAAGAACTTGATGAATTCGATGCCAAACCGAATGCGTGCAGTAATTGCTTCAAAGGGAGGGCCTACCAAGTATTAATGGTATTTTATTTTTGTTTATTGCCAAAATTTTGAGTTTCCTGTCTCTGTATGCAGACTTTCGTGACCACATAATTTGAAACTTTTGTTAATTTCATTAGGTTTTAAAAAAATATGTTGATAATTTTATTTATTCTGAGTTATGATAATAAATGTGAAAATAAAAGTGAATTTTTGAAATTATGAATTATGTGCAACATATACAAAAATCAGAGTGTGTACGTAGACTTTTGTGACTGACTGTATAATAAAGGAAAAATACAAGTAAAATAAAAAAAATCTGCCCATGGATAAATGGGGTTATTCCTGCATCTTAATTAATAGTGATTAGAAGAGTATCTTTTAGCAAAATAATTAACATAATATTTTAATCATTAATGAATAAAAATATACAGAATATATCATAGAAAACAAATAATAAAATAGACTATTATTAATATGTATTAAAATATTCAGAAGAAATTAAGAAAATGGCAGTGGACTTTAAGACCAAGAAAATAGTCAATAAATGACAGGAAAAATCACAATTTGCTATAATAAAAAAACAGCTAGAACATGCGAACAAAATAACAACAAAACGAAGAGAAATGTTAGATATATAGCTGAATAAGAAAATAAAAATTGCAGAATCAACGTAAAAATATTTTAAAGCAAAATATTTCCTCATCAATAAAACTGAACTTATTTATATTGCTTAACATTCTACCCGTTCAAAAGTAGACTAAATATTGCGAAACACAAACATATCATTTATATTGGAAAAATATAATACGTATCCAAAATATAATACAAACATTCCAGTTTAAAACAATATCACTTAAATATTTAAGACTCAAAATTACTACTGAATAAATATACATTATTTTTAATATATGTGGCAAATATTTAAAAAAATAGACTTTCTTTTTCATAACTATAAAATATTAAAGTTTTCTGATAACAATGATACTTTAAAAAATGTGTTTATATTTATTCTTTCTATTTTTCAGAATTTACTAAGCAGCTTATAAATTAACAAATAATCACGGAAACTTTTTTCTACTTTTTCAGACATAATTGTCAAAACATTACATGGTATTAGATATTAATTTATAAGCCAAAGCAAATTTATTAACTCAATGCTTTTACTTAATACATACACAACTCCAAAAATACAAAAATAAAAATTTATTAAGTACTGGTATGGTATTAGTTTGTACACATGTAAGGAAAAATGCAAATTATTCAAAACTACATCCAAACAATTAGAAAAGAAAGGCTTCATTTCCTGAAGAAATCCTCTATTTTAAGGCTAAGAACTTCCATTCAATGAAGTGAATCTACTTGAAAAACCATCAAAAGTTTCTTTAATACTACTTAATCCAGTAAAATGAAATAAAATTTAAAACTTGAGTTTCCTTTAATCCAGTGAAAACTCAAGTTTAATAATAATAAAATTTATGGTTATATGTAATTAAATTTAAAGTTTGAATGCAGATAGGTATTTTATTAACAAATAATGGCCTATTTTATATTAACCATTTATTATTTGTAATAAAAAATATCAAAATTTTTAATTTCAAATAGAAATTTAGTAACACAAGTTTGTCATATAACATTTTATAGTTATTTGTTTAATAATGAGTATTATTAAATTTCTTTTTTAAATAAAAATTCATCGTTATAAGAAAGACTAATATATTGTAAATATTTTGATCGTATCTTTTAGAAAACGTATTTTAAAATTACTTTTTTATTATTTTATTTTTGCATTGTTAAATGCACCGAAAAGCATATTGAAATAATTTGGTATCAATTTATAGAATTTGCACCAACTTTGCCTGGTGACAATATTTCCCACGTGTAGTTAAACATGAAAAATTTAATTTAGTAGAATTTCTATTATAAAAACAATGTTAGGAGATATTAATATTATTAATTTAGGTTCTAAAGTTTTACAATAAATATTCTAAAGCATTTTATACCTAGTATTCAGTTCATTTTGTCACATATTTAAGTATTGATTTAAAAGTAAGTAATAAATAAAAGAATATTTTCACCACTGAGATTGATTAACTTTCTTTACTACAGAAAGTATAATTATATATTTTTCTATGTACATCTTAATTTATTAAGAAATGAAATATCCACTAAGAAATTTTTCTGTGACTAGTATACAGAGTTTGTAGTTTTGTAATTTCAAACAATTAAATTTATAAATTTCTAAAAAAAATTCAAACATTTTTTATTATTGACTTCTGATAAATAAATAAACAATAATTAAATAAAAACAAAATTGTGGAAAAGATATTTGCTTTAGAAAGGTATATAATTATAACTACCAACACGGAAACAATAAAATTAAAACAATCTGTAAAAAAAAAGTGTTTCTAATTAAAATCTTAATATAATATTTATATAGTACTTATTTTAGTTTTAATAATAAAAAAAAATTAAGTAAAAATAACTGATTTTATACTTTAGATATTACGATGTTCGTAAATAAATATGCTTTTAATAACAAATCAGAGATAATAAAAAGAAGCAGTCTATTTAACGAAATAATCATAACATTTAAAACATAATACAGTAAAGTATTTAAATATGAAAAAAACTCAGCAAACACTTCCAAAAATGCTTATATATCTTCTCTTTCATTTTTAACCCCAGGAATACACTTTCATCTTAATCCAGAGATATAAAATATCCAAATAGATTAACAAGAATGATTTTTGCAAATTCACTTTATAATTTAATTTAAAATACAAGGATTTGATCCAGATGCAATGGATTGTAATTGTATATTAATTGGACTTGATACGGATATCTCATACTCATTGGTGGTTGAGTGGCAAAACGTGAAAGTAAAGGAAAAAATTATCTAGCTGGAAAATGAGAGATATTTATGTGAACATTTAAAGTAAGATTTTTGATTTAATTGGAAAAATTGGAAATAAGTAAATAAAATGGCATTCGAAAAATATTTAAAATTTATCTTTTTACATTTTTATTACTGAAGAATAGTTTGAAACACCTGAAAATTAAACTACTATTGGAACTATGAATTATTATATGTATTAGATAAATTGGAGGAAACAAGTACGAATAACAATGAATTGAGCATCTAAAACAATGCAGAATTAATGTTCCATTCTCTAAAGGAAAAGCGTTTGACGTTAAATAGTCATTTTGTTTAATGGGGGCTTATTGAGCTGACACAAATAGGCTAAATTTGTATGTGAACCCACAAACTGCTCAGTTTGAGGTCAAAATGCTAACTTCTGGGAAGTCAACTGTGCCATATACACTTTTTTGAGTTTCAGTCGATATAGAAAAAATATTACTGAGGTAAAGAGAAATAATTGAATTTCTTAAATGTACATTTGCACACATATATATATATATATATATATATATATATATATATATATATATATATATATGTGTGTGTGTGTGTGTGTGTGTGTGTGTGTGTGTGTGTGTGTGTGTGTGTGTGTGTGTGTGTGTGTGTGTGTGTGTGTGTGTGTGTGTGTGTGTGTGTGTGTGTGTGTGTGTGTGTGTGTGTGTGTGTGTGTGTGTGTGTGTGTGTGTGAATTTTTATCTTACTATATTAACTAAAATAGTATCTTATATTCCTACTTTAAATATCTTAAGAAGCTGAAAAGTAATTGGCGTTTATAACAGATTTAAGGGCATCTTTTCCTCAGAATGAAATAATACACTGAAAATAAAAATTTTGATTTGCTACGAAATTTATTTATAAGCAATAAATATTGACTTCACTTAATTAAAGTGAAATGTGAAGGAAAATTAAGCATTTATGCTAACAGAATATTTATTTAAAGAAAACAAGTGTAAACAATTTTATTTTAAATTTCAAAATAACATTAAACTATTATAGCTAAGTAAACGTAAAAAATTATTATAAAGTTTTCTTGAATACACCTGTTGAAATTTCTGGGACATTAGACATTTTATTATACATTCTGAAGAATTCATTCAATTATGTAATAAAAAAATCAAGGGATTATATCTTTATAAAACCAAATAGTTTCTTATAAAGTCTATCTTACTTTAAAAAAAATTAAATTTTCTAGTTTTACTTTCAGGTGTTTGTGTATTGTGAAGTCTGATGAATTGAAATCCCTCCGACTTTTCTCCCCGATTTCCTGTATTCCCATTGATTCCGTAGAAGCCCAGATCACGAAATAGGAACTTCATTCTCAATCCGTAGTAAGAATATAGTAAACAATAGACTATAAGAAAATTTATTTGTCTTAGATGTTATCTTTTAGGATTTGTAAATACAGCAGTACCTCATGAAAGCAACAATCTCAGAACAGAAATGTGATTGTTTTCCTTTCAACATCCCAGCCACATTCATCCATTTTGTAAGGTTTTCATTCCTTTGTAAAATGAAATATTCTCCGAGAACTTAAGTTTCCTTTCAAAGTGGAACACATTATTTTTACTTTAGCAACTGCTTTCTAGATTTTGTTTCAAAATAAGAACTGTTCTAAGAGATTACGATGACATTTTATTTTACTGAAGAATACTTGAAATTTGGTAATCTAAAATTAGAATTGATGTGTTAATAAAATTATTTAATTATGTAGACAATTTAATGATTTTATAATTTTTGTGTTTTTTTTCTTTTTGAAATATTCCTTTTTTGTAAAAACGTAGGTGACAATGCAATATTTGGTAAAAAAATTTTTTGATTGATAAAAAATAAAAATGCATAATTTCAAATTATCAGTGTAATTGAATTGTTTTTTAATTTTTCAATCAAAATTAGATTTGATATGTTAATAAAAAAATTTTATTTATGTATATCATGTTATACTTTTATAATTTTTTAAAGTTTTTCTTATTGAAATAATCCTTTTGTTGCAAAAAAAATTAATAGATGAAAACCTTAAAATATTTGATAAAATATTTTAACATTTTCATTTGGTAAGTTTTGTTGATAAGAAAAATAAAGAGGCATAATTTGTCAAATTATCTTTATAACATGTGCGACAAATTAAAGAGAACTTTAATATTAAAAATATCTTTTCATTAATATACCTTTTTTCTTGTCATTGATATTATATTACCACTTAATAATATTATTCAATTATTCCAATAAAAGTCATTATAAATTAAACACATTCATCATTCAAAAATTAAATATGAAAGTAATAAATTTCTACAATTTCTTTTTAAGTTTTAAATAAAATTTGAATTTCAAGGAAAAATTTGTCAAGAAAAGTCTATACTGGTAAAATATTTTGGGGACATATATTACTTTTTTAAGACACAAGACTTACAACATTAGTATCCATGAATCCTACTGATTTTTCTTTATAATAAAACATATTAAGCTTTCGATTAAATTTTAAGTGGAAAATAGAAAATTTGTCTTTATTATATATAAATAACTTTTCATCTATTAGATGAAAAAACATACTCGATTCGGATATTATAAAGCTTTGTTCATTCCAAATCCTATTTTTAAATAAATGCAATTTATTGTCATTGAAAATACATTGCATTTGTTTGAAAACATAAATTTATCCAAGTACTTTAAAAAAGACTATTTAATTAAAATATAAGATGCTTTTTCATATTGTGTATAAATTTCGGTGTAATATTTGACAAATTTATATCTGTTTTATTCCCCTTTTAAATAGCTTACATTAATTTCGCTTTTATTAATAAGGTTAAAAACATTTATGAAAATAATCCTGTAAAATGAAAATAACCCAGTTTTTCAATGCTTATTTAATACCAAAAAAGTATATTTATATAAGACCTTGATTTCAATAATATATAAGAATTGTTGTACAAGAATGACAATTACTTAAATTTTCCGGGTAAAAAAGTTTAAATTAAATTATTGTTTTTCTGTGATTCTGTCTCTTGTACTTATGTTCAAACATTAGTTTTTTATATTTAAATATAACTTAATTTTCTAAAACAATTAAAACATCATTATAGCATACATATTTCCTAGATTATTTTAGATTTTAATGGGAGGAAAACAGAACGAAACGAGTTTATTTCCAAGATTTATAAAAACAAATGTTGAAAATATATTGTGACAATTTCAAGTGTAAAATAATTTAAATCTAGAAGCTAACTTATATTTTAAAAATTAAAATATTATATTCACTTATTTTGTGGAAATACTTATTAATCTGTTGTTTTCAAAAATTTATTTTCAGTTCAAAAATATCTTGTCGAAGAAAACTTTTTTAGAATTTCATATAGTAGCACAGTAATTCATTGATCAAGAAGAATGTCATATTACGTAAATGTAATAATTTAATAGTTATATGAATATATTTATTATTTCATCACGATTATTGTACGTATGTGAAATTCAGATTTTTGAAACATTTTAATGATACTAAAAGAATAAATTATTAATGCAAGGAAAATCTTTGATTGTATAACTTTCTTTTTAATAAATTTAGTAATATATACGATCTACACAGCTTCCAATAAATAAAAATGGCTTAATTCATAGTTTTAAATTTATTGTTTACAGTATTAATAAGTTTTCTGAAACTATTAATTTAAATTTTATCTTTAATTATTTTAATGTTAATTGGTAACATGATTATCATGAACAATAATTTAAATTTTCCCCATCAATTTGTCCCATTGCTTTAGTAAAATTAATACCAATTAACTTCTATTATTTGTTATTATAATTCAAGCTAGAACTTTGTCGAGTATAATATATTTTTCTAAAGTCATTAAGTATATCATACAAAAATATAGTTTTTATTGAATAGTTTTTATTGAAATTACATTAAAAAATTATTTCTTTATTTTCCTCAAGAAAAAGGAATATTCTAAAGACTGATACGTCTTAAGTGATTAATTTATTTAATTATAGAGAAAATCAATAATTTTAAATCAAAATAATTTGTATTATATATTTGTTGAATAAAAATGACATTTAAAATTATTAAATTAATATAAAACTAAATTAATTTTGTTACGGAAATATCTAATTTATTTCAGTTATAATTAAATATTTTACAGTATTTGTTGTTTGCACCAATAATTATTGGATTATAATTTATCATTTTTTGAATTATAAAAGTATTTTATTTGAAATATATATATATATATATATATATCAATTTCAATGATATTTCTAAAGATAAAAGAATATTAATGCAAAAATCAGATTCTACTGAAATTTGCTGTCATTTTGTGTAATTATTCTTGTTCATTTAGGAAAGACATACATTTTAGAATTTTTTCATGTACATCTAAAACCAACATTAGAAAAATCCAAAATTATTAAGCTGATAGTTAAAAATTTGTCAAATTGTAAATTACAATCTTATTGTGAAATAATAATGCTTAAAATTACACATTTATATATGCACTAGCTTAAATTTACACATTTATTTATGATTATACACTCGAAAATGTTATAATTTTATAGGTACTTTTATAATTCTAAACATTTCTCAAGTTTTTGTTCTAAATGATAAAAAAGAAAGCAACTTGATTTCATTTCAATGAAGAACAGCATTGATAATAAAGATGGATTGTGCTAGAAATACGTTAGAGCTTAACATTCATAGTGTAATCTGATGTATGATGCAGGAACAATCCTTAATGTAATATTAAAGTACAAAATAAAAATATTTGGACCAACAAAACGCAATATTCTCAGAAGATTAACTTTTAAATTGTTTAAATGCATAGCATCACAATAAGTGCGATATGAAAATGACTCGTTTTTCCAATAATAGTTCAGATGATTTCGAGAATTGACTTTTTGAAATTTTGTTTTTCGGCAGGCAATTAATATACATCTGTTTTAAGTGGCATTTAATAACCAAGGATACATATGTTAAACAATTTGAATTGTTATATTTCAAATTAACTTGTCATTAATTGAACATAAAAATTTAAATAAAAAAGATTTTAAATAAAAAATTCGTAAATTAATACAGATTTTTATGAATTTTTCTGAAGAAAAAAAGCAAATTATTTAACAATTTAGGACCTAACAAGGGTTATTTAATTTTTTGGAACAATGAAACTATTACATTTTATTACCTCTTAACATATATAACTAAATGTTTTTATCAACCAATATATATATTTATATAAAATTTTATATATTCACTGATATCACACCTAAATTTAAATATTTTTTAAGAAAATCACATGGCTATTAT
The DNA here is from genome assembly GCA_037975125.1 of Latrodectus hesperus. Lineage (NCBI taxonomy): Eukaryota > Metazoa > Arthropoda > Arachnida > Araneae > Theridiidae > Latrodectus > Latrodectus hesperus. Next base: position 105,383,213 of record CM075850.1, on the reverse strand, counting down.
TTTTATGTAAAACCTTCATTACTTCAAGCATAATTTCTATTTTTATTTTAATCATGATTTTAATTATTTACCAAGTAAATAAATGTCATTTCTCGTTTCTCACATATAGCTCCTCATGAAAATTTATCTGTTACAATAAAAATAGCAAGATAAAAAAGACTTCGATTACGTAATTACTCAAGTACATTTATGAATATTTTATGTAACAATATGGTTATTTCAGTTAAAATGTGGTTAAAAGTTTCAAAGTACCCAATTGATTCTAAGTTTTCATGATTTTTTCGCAATTTTAAAAGGCATATTTTATATCATTCTTCAGTTTGTTTGATACTTTGTATCGGAAAATATATACTTCAGGTTGCTCTTGAGGATTTTTTATTTCCAAGCTTGTTTTCATGCATAATTGAATAAACAAGATGGCTTTGATAGACAAACTAGAAGTAAACAAACATCACTAACAACATGGCGCCAAATTGGCGAGGAACTCAGGCGCATCTTAAAGTATAGGCCACCCCTTTATATCAGTATATTATTTATTTTATTTAAGAAACTTTAAAAACAGCTTATTTATTTTGATTTTTTAAAACTTTTCTTGTATGATTTTAAAGAATAAGATGAGAGTCTGAAATGCATAGAATATAAGAAATTTAAACAAAAAAGTCGTTATAAATAAACAGTTACATATGCTACAGTAGGTTGAATTTCTTGCTTCGTAAGATTATTTTTATCATTTAATATTTTTATTTAATAAAAAATTATATCTCCATATTTATTATTTCTATGATCATAATAATATTTCAAAATGTGTACATGTCAATTATTCAAATAAAATTATAGTTATTCATTATACAACAAATCAAGATTGATATAATATTTTAATAAAAAGAAAAATTTTGATTACTGTATTGTGCTTTTGAAAAGCTCAAACAAATTCAAATATTGTATGAAAAGATAACTTGAAATTCATAATTCATTAAACTGAATCACTTTAATGTGTGTATTATCCATAGTTACTTGAATGAAAATAATTAGTTAGTATATTGATAAATGTTTTAAATAGTTTATAGTATCACACTATACAATGTGTTATAGCGTGGTATATCTTACAAAACATGTGATAAAAATTGTACAAAATATTTGAAAATAGTAAAATGATTATCTGGCCGCCACATCATTGCATTTTATCTATGAACTAAACACAAGGTAATAGTAAAATATACGTTTCGGAAAACATCATTTCATTGTATAATTATAATTGCTATAATGGGTTTAATACAAAGTAAAATTGAATTAGATACATATATTTTACGTGAATAAAAAAATTTTTTAGAAATTAAATATATATTTTGCACTATACCATTCATTCTAAATTTCTTATTTTAGTGTTATCATTAAATCAAAATTACTGCTTAAAATTTATCTTTGCATAGAATGTGTGACTTCATGGAATATTTTTTAATGAAAGTTGAGTAGTCATAAAAATGTAATTACTGTGTTTATTAATGTTTTAGTTATTTTACTAGCATATTTTATTATCTTTTGTTTACAATTATATGCTCCATATATAAAATCAACCTAATATTTAAAAAAAGGTAAGATTTTCAACATTTTATCTTATTTAAATATAATTTAAAAAATTATATATTCCATTTATAAAATTAAAAAGTTATTTTATCAATAAAACTATATATTTAATAAATATTTCCAAAATATATATCCAAATTTCTTCACTTTAAATTCGATCAAGACATTTTCAAACTTGAAAACTATACGTGATTCTGATGAATAGAAATTCGTTCATTCCAACCCAAATTCTTTCATTGATTTTGAGGATTTTCAGAAGACAAAATGGAAAATCTCAATCCCCAAATGTAACAACAACCCAAAATCCATTAGATAGGAATCTATTTGTCTTAGAGATCTTCTTCAAGGTATTGTAAACAAATAAACTTGTGATGGTATGGAAAAGCGATTATATTTCGCTTGAATTTCGAACTTGGCACATTTTGGAAATATATTATTTTTCTTGGATTTAAGTAAATTTTCAATGTGTCATTCATATATTTTTAGTGTAAGTTAAAAATTTATAATGAGATTTTATTTATTGTTTTATTTTATGTACTTTGAATTTTACACTCGGGTCCATAAATTAAGGATAATGCATGTTCAGGCAAAGACAAAGATAAAAGCGAAACAAATAAAAATTATTTGTAAAGTCTATTTATTAAACAAAAGGTAAAGAGCAAAAAAGATGCTATATGTTTGACACCATCAATAATTATTGCGATTTTTACTCCCTGGAACAAATTTCAAAAAAGGAACTAATTACAAAACCAATATAAAATGGTTGGTTACATACATAGCATGTCCCCAGAAGATGCAATACAGGCCACACAACGCCTAAGCATTCTGAGTATCAAATTATCGATCTGATCTTAATGAATATTTTACCACTCATCAAGCAATGCTGATCAAAGTTCCGGTAGACATGTGGGAGGGCATTGATGGGCTGTAATTTGTCGGCCGAGCATGTCCCACACATGCTCTATTGGGTTCAAGTTCGGTGAGTATCCTGGCTAGTCCTTACGGGTGATATTCGCAGATTGAAGGCATTGGTCTACAATGTTTGATTGGTGAGGACGGGTGTTGTCACCCACAAAAAAATTCTGCACCCATGGCACCCCAAAACAAACATACATGTTGTTCCAGAATGACATCCCAATAAATATAGCCTGTCATGGTTACATTCTGAATATGCAGGTTAGTTTTGGAACCCAGAATAATTCTCCCCAAACGAGGAATCCTGGACCACCGTAACGGTGTCGTTCAATGGTGTTTCTTGGTGGAGACGGGTACCAGGCCCTCTCCATATGAAAGTCCGGCGAGAATCAGGCTAAACCAGGACTCGTCGGAAAACATCACACATGACCACTGTTGCGGTGTCCACAATGCATGCTCTCTACTCCAGACTAACCTCAGGCGACAGTGAGTTGCGGAAAGTGGAACACATCTTACAGGCCTACGAGCATTTAGACCAATGTGCCCTAAGCGTCTTACACGGTCTGCCTTGAAATTGTCGTACCGGTAGCAGAAAAGAGCTGACAGGTCTGATGCTGTATTCCGTCTGTTTCTTTTGGCAGTAACTGCCAAATTCCTGTCTTTATTTGGCGTTGTGTCTCGGGGGCGACCTTTGCTGTAACGTCTACTCACATTACCATCATCTTGGAACCGTTGCCAAAGCTTGGAGATGACACTCTAGACGATTCGAAGCTCCTCGAATACTTCCAGCTGGATACACCACATTCCAGACGACCGATAATTCTTCCAGGTACAACATCATCCAAATACTTTCTTTGTGCCATAACTATACAGTTATTGGAGTGAAAGGCTTTTAAATCGCTTGTGAACAATTTTACTTTTTTGCAACCATTCCTTATATATCTCTCTCTTACGCTCTCGTCATTGTGACGTACTATCGGCGCCCTCTTATAATTTCTTGATTTTCGCATATTATTCTTCAAGATATGTGTGATAATTGTAAACACATGTGAAATTTTTATTTAAATCCTTAATTTATGGACATAAATGTAATATCACAATAATTGTTTTCATAATATTATTTTAAATAATTTTCAACTTTTTATATAATATTTTAACTATTTTGAAGACACATTCTTTCCTGTGCAATATAAATATTTGAAATTATTCTTTTGGATACGTCATCTATTATAAAACGTCATGAAGAATATTTAGAACATGCAGTACATATTCCTTGAAATTATTGTACTTGAATATATTCGGTAGCTGTTTATGAATATCAAATATTTCCGTAATTTGTGTTAAATTTTACAGTTCATAAGTATTCAATTCTAATGAATATTATGCATTTGTTAGTGGGATGAGCTGAAAGCCGGTTATATTTAGCACTGTCCTTTAGTTCTACTGTTCAATGGTTCAAATCCATCTCAAACTACAGGACCACGTTTAGTTATCGTTAATTCGAAAAAATTATTGTTGAATGACAGTCAAATAAATATTTCTGCTACTGCATATATAAACATATTTGTGGGGGTAGAGGTGTTAATAAAAGAAAACCTTTAGGTGGAAAAAATATGTAATTAACATGATTATCATATTATATAACTTAGGAAGATTGTGAAAATGTACTATCAGGGTAACATAAATTATAATTATGAAATTTTGGCAAATAATGATTTAAACACTGTGACCACTTTTTCTCCAAAATACATATGTATATAATTAGAAAATTGGATTCCACTTATGGATAAAATAAATTTTTGTTAAATCAAATGCTTTTTAAAACTTTTTTTACATAAAATGACATTATTTTGTGACAAACAATTTCTGTAAAACTGGAAATATCTAATCTTTTGTAGTGTAAGTTATACAAATATTTGTAATCATATATTTTGAGAAATACAACAAACATAATTCTTTCATACATTTACTAAGTTGGAAATATAAAGTTTCAATGAAGTTAAAGAGAATTTTGAAATACATAACTAAGAGTTTAATTAAATTTTAATAAATTACAAATTTTTCATAGTGATAAATTAAAATTTAATATACCACAACGATAAAAAAATATATACTTAAAATTTAACGATTTTTATTTAAATATGTTATAAAATTCACATACATTCAGTTACTTTTGAATGAATGTGTAATCTATTGAAACTTTAAAAAAGAATTTTATAAGTTTTAAAACCAGAAAATACTTTTCATAATGAAAAATAACATATAGTATATCGCATGACACTTTCATTTTATGAGGTCTTCTGCTTTATATATATCATTTGCTTTCTATTCATCGTCTGCTTTCTATTTATCGTCTTGTGGTGGAATTTTTTTATTACAATATTTTGTTTCTAGAGGTTCTGTTCTGGCAACGCAAAGCATTTTACAGCCGTTTTGTTCGAATTTTCAGCTCTCTGGCGTTGGATTCCACATTGTGATGTTAGAATTTTGTTTGTCCAAGCTTTATCTTCAAACACGATTTTGGTGATGTCTTCGCCTCGGTAATTTATTTTTTCTTTTATTTTTCTTGTTTTTATCCCTTTTTTTAACAGATATCTTTGAATCATTTTTCCCTGAAACATATGTCTAAAATGAAATCTGAATGCTAATTTAAATATAAACTCAAAATTCTGAAACTTTCAAGTCTCTAAAATGGAAAAAGAAGTTTCTTCCATTGTATATTCCTTAAATATGGGAGAGTAGATATTATTTTTCTCTTCCCAAGATTTGATGAGGCCGATGTAATTTATGTTAATGGGTATGCCATTGTGCGATCAATTTATCTTGGTTCTAGAAAACATTTTCCTTGGAAATTAAATATGTTACATGTAAATGGTTAGAATATTTTTAGATATAACGCTTTAAATTTTTTTTTATTTCGTTCTTATTTATATTTTCCATTCTTCAAAAAAATCAACATTAAGTAATATAAAAGCCTTGCACTATGTTTTAAAGTAAAGTAGAATCTTTTAGTTTCCCCACGTTGCCAAGTATTAGTAATATTATTGCTTACTGAAGATTAAAAAATACCTATTATACTAATGCTCATTTATTTAATTTAATCTAATGTTACTTATATCGTACTACGCAGAGTAAAATATAAAATCTCTATATTTTGATTGTGTGTACATTTTTCTATACACAAATTTAGAATTAGTCAAGTCTTACAATTTTAACTTATCAGTTTTAGGTTTAATAACTGGTTTAAAGTAGATTTTTTTTTACACTTTAATTTTCTTAATTGGAAACTAAATATGTTTCCTCAAGTACTTTATATATAAGTGGTATACATATTTCAGAATTTCTAATGTTCCAACTCGTTTTTGGCAAATGAATTTTCATCGCTAGCTTTGCCTATTTCTTGAAAATTCATTCATTTTTAATTATTTATTATTACATCAAGCATTACTTTTTTGTTCTCAAAAATATAGTTTTAAATGAGCAAATGAATTTAGGCAATGTTTAGCAGGTTTTGTTTAATACAGTTGTATGTTATTTTCAATATTGCATGATTGTTTTAGAGTCATGTTATGTTATTGTATATTGTGTGTGTGTGAGAAACACATTACAAACATTTTATTAATGCATATAATCAGTTAAATTGTGATCACATTTATTACAAAAAATTTTTTACATTTCAAGAAAACTTTAAATTTAAGAAAATGTACGAATTTTACAACATAGAACTTATTTTGAAACATTTAAACTTCTAAAATTTGCCTTTGTGAACCTACCCATATATATATGTATATATATCAATTGATTCCTTGATTGAGTGAATGATTTTGATTGTGTACACTTACCTTTCAAACAACATTAATGTCGTCTGTTCATAATTAAGGGTGCTTGATGGTGCTGTGAAATTTCACACATTTTAGTTTTATTAATATGAGTTCAATCGTAAACATTTAATATTCTATCATTCTATTAATGACACTCGAATGCTTTAACGATCTTTTATGTTTTGTATGATAATTTGTTAAGGTAAACTGCATCTCTGTGATATTATAATTCTGCTGACTATTTAGTGATTTCATTAGGCTTTCGTTTGATTCTTTGTTTGGTCACTAGAATGCAGAAGTATCAGATTTTATTGCTTTCTTGTAAAAGAAAACGTAGCTCTTTTCAATCACCCCTCTTGTGGTTGATGAAGGGAAATAAGCCCTTTCCCCTGAATCAGCAATTCCTTTCATTTTTCAAACCGCGTATTCCCAATCGACTCGTCCATTTCCGTAAACTTCTGATTCTGATCCTTTAGGTATTCTTCCCAGTATGTTTTACCTACTAAAGATTCTGAAAACATCGCCGAAATAATCCCATGTTGAATAAAGCTAAACGGTCGCTTTTTCATTGAATATCTTCTTTACTGTGGAAGTAAATAGAAACTAATATTATACTGAAATAATTTTTTTAACTTGTTAATAGTGAATAATTTACTAAATTTTGATTAGTTAAGATTAAAAAGATCAAAACAAAGTTTCGAGTTTATTATTGCGATTAATGTCTTGCTATTTAATATTATATTTCAATCTTTTTTTAAAAAAATTCACTACAAGCTCACGTAAGGAGTCAAGTTTACATAAAGAGAAGTAAAATTTACATAAGGACTTGCATATCTCCTTAAAGCATCGTTGAAAATATATTTTGAGTAATATTATTATGCTATTTTTCACATTCATTAAAAAAATGAAGCTATTTCAAATTATTTTATTTGAACATATTAGATACACACCAATATACTAGTTCTAAAGGTGAATAAAATACTTTAAAAAAAAGATTTCTAATTATTTCAGATTTTTCCATGGATTGCAAACGCTATGTAAACTGCTAAGAAAATTTGAAGACAGCCAAACATGAAAAAAAACTTCGTAAAACAAAAAAATAACTTCGCAATTAATTAGTGCTTTAAATAATTTGAAGATTTGTCTATTTTTAAAAATTATATGACTTAGTTTCATCTGGATGGTAATGTTAGAAGTTTTATTTCTGAAGTCATGTAAAGTCAAATATGCTTGCTTAACCCATATCAAACCAAACAAAGAAATGTTTAGGCATCTGGTATTATTATCACAGAAATATGCTTAATTTACTTTCATTAAGATGAAAAAAAGTTCTTTTCATGCAAAATAACTCTTCATTGAGAAATAATATGGTGCATACACTAGACATGAACTATTGGTACTAATTTAACACTATGCACCATCGGTCAAATCAATGGACATGTTGTTTAACTGAATAATTTTATACTTATTATTTAACTGAATTTAATTACATTTTTATATTATTTCTAGAAATGTTCAAAGTATTTTGGATTGAAATGGACTCTACATCTGAAGTCAAACTAAATTATATGGAGTTACAGCTTTCTACAAATTTCTTTCTCATGTTTACTTACGGTATGCCCGATTCTCTTTGTCCGTATATTCTGTACAAGTCAACTATGAATGAACTGTGAGCGATGTTTACCAAAAAAACGTCATTTTTAATACGTTTTCACCAGATAGATTGTTCTTGCCTTTAATCCTTAGAAGGGTAAGAGCTAAATTGTCATTTAAGTTTCATCGCTGTATAAGCTTTAAAATAAATTTTTTAGTTTGTTTAAACTCTTTGTAATTTCCATGAATTTTCCTGTAGCCATTCAATGACATTTGTAAATAATGGATGCATCAGTTAAAGATATTACACTTTCCAACGAAACTCATAAAGTTTGCATAAAATTTAGGTTTTCAGTTGTAGTTTATTTTTCAAAAATCCCATCTAAACTTTTCTTGTTATTAATTTGCTAATATACATTTTTATGTTATATTACATAAAAGTTTGTTTTGAATCTTTGTCTCTGTCATTCAATCATTAAAAACGAATACGGGGTTTCCTCGGAGTTTTTCTGATATTACCGAGTTTTACCACAACAAATATAAAATTTAAGAAATTATAATTGCATAGCATCACCAGTTTAACGTTGTTGGTGGGTTTAGGGATAATTCTCTAAATTACAATAAACATAGCATAGTATCAATTGTTACAGAAGATTCGTTGTTAACAATAATATGGAGAACAATTGTAATAGTAGTTACCAATCAAATTAACTCATTTAACATAAAAGTAATCATATTGCAGAAAACCAGTCAGTAAATGATTTTCCTTCAAGATTCTATCTAATTAATGTTTTCAGGGTAATTTAATTTCTTTTCACAAAAAGAATTATTTAAATTGTTTCAAATGTTTTCAATATTGATCCTTGATTAATTCAGAAAATTGTTATTTGTCTTCAGTATTAAATACAATTTCTTCAAAACTACTAAATTATTAAAATAAATCATTCAAATTGTAGTTATTTTCAAGATTTCAGGTTAGCATAAATTCAGCTTTTTTAAGTTCTCTAAAATTTTGTCACATTCAATATTTATATTTAGTTTAACCACTTTCATTAATTAATATTATATATATATACAATAGGGCATTAAATAAATAAGCTCTATAAATATTTTACCCATATATTTATGAACATGAATTCCTTTTGATTAGTTTTATTCATTTTCTGTACTATACTGATGATATCAAGGTGTGATTAAAGTAAAGAATTTTTTTTCATTAATAAAGTAATTTTTATAGTAGATATATAATTTACTAAGTTTTTTTTTTAAATATAAGTCAATCGTATCAATAAGGGAGAAAATATATTCAGTCTTTCATAGAAGTTCTTTTGAGCATTTGTATTGTGTTTTTGAAAAAATGTTTTCGGTTATTTGCAGTGGAATTCAGTCGATTCCTTTTCTGTTTGAAATATTCTCAGATAATTTACATTTTTCACAAAGGGAAGCTCTGAATCTTTTCTTGATTTCTCACAACCGTTAAAATACAGATGAGGATCAATAGTAATTTCAAAATTTCGCAAACATCTTCTACTTCGCTTGTCATAAATTGTTGCAAAATATCGATATTTTTCATAGAAAATTTCGTTTTGAGAAGTAAACAAATATGAACTTACATCTTGAAAGAAGGAATCATTTATTTAGACAAATAAATAAGAAATACATTTTAGTTTAACGTATCTTGAGCATAACAATATAAAAATTCCTTATTATTCCTGAAGGATTCCAAAAGAAATATTTTGAATTAATAAACAATTTTGAAAATTATTTATATAAAATGAAATTTTTTTAAAAATAATTTTCCATTCTGCAGTAAACGTTTTCTGCAAAAATTTTTTTATAATTTACTGGTCTCTGATATACAGGATAAAAAAGCAATTTTTTAAAGGGTAATAAATTCCTTCTGGTCTTAAATTTTCTTATCGTCTTCTTAAACGACCTGGATTCATTTTCTGACAACAATAAAGCAGTTCACTATGGATCATGTAAATGTAAAAAGCTTATTTTCAAGAAAAGGGAAAATTTGGTGAAAATAAGAAAATAGATTAAATGCTCAGCTTTTAATTATTGGTATTAATAAAACGCAAATATTCGTTGCAATTGTCATGTGTACAGTTATCAAATGTTGATGTTCCATTCAAAAATAAAATCAACACTATTTGCATTTTAAAAAAATAATTTTGGAAGTAACTTATCTCTTAAATATGTTGAGTTACTTTCATATAAAAATGTTACATTTTTTTGTCTTGTTCCTGCTAGGCTGTCCATATGGGGTGTGCTGCTCTAATTTACCAATTAAATCGTAATTTGATGTGGAATCCGACATCTTCAGTACACACATGTGCCCGTTTAGCCAAAAAAAAAAAAAAAAAAAAAAAAAACTTGAATCAGCCGAAGGTACATATTAAAAAAGATAACAATTTCAGGAAATTTTAGGGGAAAAAGATATTATGGGTTTTTGATGCTATAAGCCCTATAATTGCTTTTAAGTTATCAAAAGCAATTATGAGAAAATTAAAGAAATGGTTCTTTAATTATTTTTGATATTTCATTTTCACTTAATTTCTCATTTGATTAAGATGTTTTATTATGCCATTTGTTAATTTAAAAGTTATATATTTTTATTTAGGTACTTTAAGTAAAGAAGTTTCAAAGTCAGGTTCGTTGAAACAAATGACTTTTAAATAAAACTTTCTTGCTTTAACAGTAACTCTAACAATTGCTATCTATTGATGTACTTTTTCTAATTTTACTTCATAAAAACTTAAAATTAAGGAGGAATATCTTAACAAGTTTAAAAGTAAGACGTTTTAATATAAATTATTATAAACTTCCACTCAATTTTATCTAAATTTCATTGTTAAGATAATTTTTAAACAATTAAACGATTTTAATTTAAAGACTAAATGGCTGAAAACAACTTCTTTACTATTTTATTGAAGCTTGGATTCAACATTATTTTGGTAACTTCCCTGAGTGAATTAAATATTATTTGTCGTAATTTAAAATTGTGCGTGAAATTTCAAAACTTTCAATTCTATAAAAGTAATATTACATTATTTGTAGATGTATAAATATTAATCATAATATTTATGTATAATTTTTATTTTTTCACTCTATCTAACCACGGATGAAGCAATAAGTTATATTAAATAAAATAAGTTTTTATATACAAACCATTGAATATTTTTCAACAATGTGTCACAATGTATACAAGAAAATAACTGATTCACCATATTATGCTATTATATGTTAATAATCATTTATTATTAGATAATAATTGATTTAAATGAAGTATAAAATTTTTTATATAAATACAGAATAAAAAATAAAAATAGTAATTTATTTTAAAAATAACAGATTTTTATTCATAATGTAGAAAAATTATTCACACACACATACTTATATATCCCGTTAATAAGAGCTTATGGTAGCTAATAAGTTGAAGAATAATCAATACTTCGTTTGAAGCAAAAAATACATATTTATGGAATTGATAATCAAATAACGATATCTCATCTCACATTTTAATAATTCTTTCTAAATTAATGTTTTAACACTAGAAAAAGAACAATTATTTTTATAAACTCAATACAACTAAATTAAAATTTACTTAGTACAATTTTAGGTAACATCAATAAAATCAAATATGATGTTTCGAAAGATTTGAATTTCTGTTTCCAAAATTAAAATAAAGATATATTCTGTTTATATTCTGTTTCACGCTTATTGAAATTAAGAAGTAAAATATAAAATTGTTGGCATTAAAATTTAAATATATTGCCATTTGGAGAAGAAGTATTTTTAGCTAAATCTTAAAGATGATAATACTTAATATTTTCAATAAATCGACAATATAATTAACTTTTTATTAAACAGCTTCAACCTTTCATGAAAGTTCACTACTAATCGAAACAACTACTTTAGTTTCTAACTTATAAATAAAATAAAATCAATTTATAAAATACACTACTAGCCACCCAAATTGCAACACCAAAAAAGACAAGACATATGACAGCAAAATTGATTTTGTAGATAACATGTTGACCAAGTATCAAATGATTAAATTTATAGACTTCTGTGAAGTGTGGTTCCTGCCAAAATCAGTAGCCGCCATTGTTGGAGATCACCGCTGCCAAACTGATTCAAAGAGACTTCGGGTGTGTTCTTGGAGTACAGAAGACTAAGCAGCATCCACACATTACCAAATGTGACCTCGTGCGGCAGCTGAGGATGTAATCTGGGTCAATCGTTGAGCAACCGTGGACCACATGTTTTCTATCTGCGAAAGATATGGAGAGTGAACTGGCCAGGAAACAGTTCAGTCGACTGACGAAGTACCCTTGGAAAATGCATGTCACTTGTGGTCCTGTATTATACTGTTTAAATATAGCTGTGAGCAAGGCTTTTAGGTAAAGAAGGAGATCTGGCGACAACACCTCGGACATGAAGCGTTGGCCGTTTAAAGTACTGGCAATGCGTACCAGAAGAGTGTGAGAGTGATATCCAATATCGCTCCATAATACCCGGTGCAGGACCGCAGTTCTTTCCACGGTGTCTCCAGACTCGAATGCGACCATCTTGGTGTTGTAGACTGAAGCGTGGCTAGTCAGTAAAGACAATTTCATTCCATTCTGCCTTCTCATCCTTCTTTCCTCGAACCATCGACGATGGAGATGTCTGTGGCTCTGTGTCAAGTGTAGACGAAGCAATGGGCGTCTTACGGATAGACCACTCTGCTGTAAAGGGTGTCTAATGGTTTGGTTTGGTTGTAACTCAATGGTCGTTTTTTGCACACGAGGGCTAATTAGACCGGGGCATACGGCTTAAAGTGGATTCCGAGCCACTAAAGACATCCATGCCCAAGGTGGGATTCGAACCCACGAACTGTTGAACCGAAGGCAAGAGCGCAAACCATTCGGCTGCCAGCTCGGCAACTGTGTCGAATAGTACGAGCAGACACTCAATGATGTGTTACAGACTGAATGTGCTGTGCTATAGTTCGTGATATGGCAGAGCTATCCGTCACTGGGATGCGCAAAATTTACCTGTCATCACGTGACGTGGTGCAGTGAGTTTGATGAGATCGAACACATCAGTCCTTCATACTCTCAAGCATCCAACGATCACATATTCTTAACTTTTAAGTACAGTTTTATGTTTTTTCTTTATAAAATTTTTCCTTTATGAAATGGCATTGCAATATGTGATTGCTACTTAAATATGCATTTTCTTAATGTTTGTAATGATAACGAATTATTTTTAAGGCCATTTTTCTTATTAGATATATATAATTATGTTTTTCTTAGAAGAGGTTCGGTGAAATTTAATTTTAGAACATTTTCTCTTTTTTAAAATTTGTCAGTTTTAAATTTAGTTTAAAGTTAAAAAATATTCAATCGGTTTCCTTTGACTATTTCTGCGTTTCTGGCACTTACACTTTATCTCCACTTTATGCAATATATTATAGCTTCATATACGATCATAAAATTTAGAAACATTTTAAAATATGAAAATTTATTTCAATTGAAAATATTTTGGGCTACCTTAAAAGATAAAAAATTTAAAACTAAAATTTATTAAAAAATACCTTATAAACACAAAATTAATTAAAAAATAGTAAAGTTAGAAAATATCTATTCTCATTTCTTCCTTGTTTTATCTTTTAGATTGTTTAATGTTATTGAATCTATTTCGTTGACTTAATTATATTTTATTACAAAAAGAGGATATATGAAGATAATAAAGATAAGTTCATGTGTGGTATAAAATTTTGTATAAAATTAAAAGAGACAATGTTTTATGTATATATGATACTCTTTCAAGAGAAGCACATATATTTAGATCATATAAGCATTCTTCTCTAACTATTCTTTTCTCGCCTTCATAATTATCCATATGGCTATATTGCACTTAAAATATAGATATTGATCTCATACTGAAAAGAAATAAACAAATTAATTTGCCTCTAAAACTAGGAAACAATAGCTTTTATTCGTTTGATCTTTTAAACTTACTGTGTAAATACAAATCTTAAAATTAAAAAATTTCATGGAATACTGATATTGTCGCCTAGATGAAGTGAATGTAATAAAGCCAATTGAAACGAAAGCGCTCAAGATCAAATGAAGATTTTATTATTATTAAATCTAATCCGTCGCTATTTATATACAGTTTCGGAACCTTCCAGACTTGGAAGGCCCGCAGAAAATTGGAAACTGAAATTTACATGAATTTGCATAATTAACTTAAATTAAGAAATTAACAGAAATAAATTTCAACGCAGCTTGCCTCGCTTGCTTTTGAACCCGCAACCTCCGGCTCGCGAGTCCGATGCTTTACCGACTGAGCTACGAAGTCCTTGATCGGGAGGAATAATTTTCGCTACATTTCCCCTCTCTTTAGGAGATAGTAATTTTCGCTACAATATTAAGAAAATTATATAATAATTCATGTCGAAAAAAAATGAAATTATTTAGTAGCGTGTATTTTGATAAGTTAATCCTATAACCAAGTGGTGTTACGTAATAAGTATAAAAACAATTTTTGATATAATCATGATTAATTTCATATTTCTATTCTTAATTTTTTGAAAATTATTTTCTGACACTGAAATATATATATTCACGGTTAATTTCTTTGCGAAAGAAGTATTCCAATCATATCATATTAAGAATATTTTCCAATAGTGTAAATGTTACGTATAATAATATTTCTCTGGATATTTTTCTTAATTTCAGCATTTTTTTCTTCCAATAATGTTTTTCATTATACATTTCTCAAATAAATCAAGTAAAAAGAAGCTACTAACATTTGATATCGGCTTCACATAAAGCAGAAAAAATTAAAATGTAGAGAAACACATTTTTGAAAGAGTGCATGTAAATCCAATTTAATTTATTCACATATATTTTTTACTAAAATATATGTATTTCATTCTGATATTAATAATCTCCATGTTAACATTCATATAAAATACATTATTTGAACTCATAATTATTTTCGAAATTTAAATTAAGCTGTAAAAAGATTGTCATTTCAGCTTAAGAAATAATACAAAAATATTAAAAGCTTATATCATTGGTGTATGTTAAATCAAAATACGCTTGATTTTAAATTTCCTCAGCGTAACAAATTCATAAAGTCACTTTGAATTTTCTAAAGAGAATTTTGACTTTAAAAATTATAGTTATATGAATCTGAAGGATCCCACGACATTGCAACTATAAGGTAAACAATAAAGTTCTTGCCGTCTTCGTGTTACCATTGAAAGAAGTGATAAAAAGTATGCAAATTAGCGTATGACATGGTTGAAACACTGGTCAGTCGAGAGTATGAATATCAGTTGTCATAAAAGCAGGTTCACCGCGCACACTCATCTATCATAACTTGTTCATTTGCAAAGAGAAGTGGGTCTGTCAGAGGAATTCGTTCAGTTTTATTTGCTTTAAAACTTCTAATTGGGTGTATTAAGTGCTGCACCAAGTCGCCAAATATGTCAAGGTTTAAGAATAAAGCTACGAATGAACGTACGACATGGCAGAAATTTAGGTCAGGAAATTTGTCTCTCTGTGAAGAATCTGCTGTATAGTAGACTGTTTCTCTAGCAGTTCACTATGAATGCTACCAATTGGAATGTGTGCAACAGGCATTGCAAAGTAATCAGTCAGCACTGGTTAATCGTAAGGGTGTACTGCTCTTGGCCAATAAGGGAGTCCGCATATTTCGCGTATGGCCCAACCAAGTCGCTGTATGGTAATATAGCGATTTTGCTGGGAGAAATTCTTCCATCCTCCTTATCCCCCTAACCTAGCACCGTCAGATTACCTCCTCTTCCAATCCCAGGTCAATTATCTTCCTGAGAAATGCTTCACCAATAAAACAGACTTTCGCTAATCACTCACGGACTTCTTAGCGTCCAAACTTTTCGCATTCACAGGAAGGGGAAGGGCATAACACTACTGGAGACATGTTGGCAGAAGATGCTGGATGCCCCTGGTGATTACTTTGAGAACAAATAATACGTTACATTTTCTGTTGGCCATGTTCTTTTGCATCATTAAAAATGGCAAGAACGTTCTTATTTAGCTAGTATAATATGTGTTTTTAAAATGATTCAGTTGAAATTATATTATGGATTACATTATTACATAAACTTATATTTTATATTATTAAATAAAGTAAAATATTTTGATAAATAACTCAATGAGTATGGAATCACTCTAAAATTTGGCAACAAATTACCTTCAAACACCTCATAAACCTACATAGTACAGTTTTATAACCAGTACACTTTTAAAAATGTTAATTTCGCTCACGAAATTATAAATTCTATCCACTTTTGTTCAACTTACAAAATTTTTCCAAAAACTATACTCAAATAATATTTTCTATTATTTTTAAAAATATAACTTTGTATTTGTATATTGTAATAAACACACACACACACACACACACACACTATATATATATATATATATATATATATATATATATATATATATATATATATATATATATATATATATATATATATATATATATATATATATATTTCCTATTATAGAGTGAAGGAGTGAAGTTATCAATAATTAATAAACTTAAAAGTAAATAATTTCATAAAATTCAGTCCTTCTCATAAAAGTATTAAAATAGTTCATTAAAGATAATATATGAATTCCTAGTAGTTTGAAATCCTAGTATTCCTTGAACAATTTAAATTAATATAAGTCATTAAATTCACTTCACATGCTACTATAAACTAATGAAGATTAAAGGAAATATTTTCTCATTAACTATTCAATTAATTTTAAAATGTAAGATTCTTCGATAAATATTATTTAGAAAAGTTATTCCAAACATAATGAACATTCATTTAATAAAATAAATAATTTTTCTGTAGGAATTTCTAATGAAATTATCCTTATGTGTTAATTAAAAAGGTTTCCGTAAATTAAAGACATGGAATAATAATATCTAGGTTATCTGAGAAAATTTCAATTCATGCGCACGCGTGCTTTAAAATAAATTGTTCTGAACTTTTAAATTTAATCGAAAATGTGTCTTCTTGAGACGGAAAGCTGGTATTTTAACCTATTTAAACCATTATGGAAATAACTTGCGTCTTTGCCTTTTGAGTACTTTAAATTTCTAAATTTTTCATTTTTTTTTGAGGAAAATTAAGGTATTCTGATGTTAAAATGATATCACCTAATGAATTATAATGAACAACTTTGAAGATAAAATGCTTAATCTAATTTAAATTTTTAAACTAAAATAAATTGATGTTTAAGGAAACAAAAAACTTGCAAAATTATATAAAATTACAAGATAGTTTAATATTTTCCTATATTTCATCAAAGTATGATTTCAAATGTAATCAGTTTAAAATGTTTTGTAAAATAAGAGAAATGTCAACTATTAAAGATTTTTTATTTAATATTTGTATATCGATTAATATTCGGATAAAAAATCATTTAATCTTAATTATCTACTAATTTAAAATACATGAGTTAATTAATTTTCAAGAATTATTATAAATAAAATCTCATTTTCATCAAATTAAAAAATAAGTTTTCAATTTCTAATAACAATGTTTTCCTTACAAAATTTGAACTATATAACTAAAAAATAAATTTATGTTATTATATTATGTTGTAATTTTATATCCAATTTAATGTTTCAAACTATCAATTTTCAGCATTTAATTGGATTAGTAAAAGTATTTGAAATGTTGCTTTCATAATCTTTAAATGATTTTTAATTCTGAGAAATACTAAGATTTTTCAGAAAGCTAAAGTAAAGATGCTTGTATTTATCAAATTGCAAGTAAAATTAACTAATTGAGAATAAATAGTTTACTTGATTTAATCAACAGGAAATTTTCTGTAATAATTAAATTACAAATTTGACAACTTTATGCGAGAACGTAAAAACGCAATTTTTTTCTTCTTTAAAAAATAACCCCGGTATTTTAGCTAAGCAGTAATGAGATTTTTTCCTATAAAATGTTTTATACATAATACCCTCTTTAATTATTTAACAGTTTCTTAGAAAATATTAATTGAATAAGCACAAGTCTTTGAACTTTTATAAAATTATCTTTGAATATTATCTAGATTTTCCAAATAATAAATTTTCAATAAAAAGTTTTCAGAATTTAAAATTCTATAATCTGCGCAAATAAAATTGAAAAATTTTTAATTTAAAGTTCATTGATGTTATGCTGAATGCTAAAAAGGTATATACAAGAAATGCTCAAAAGGTATTCTTATCAAATTTCAGCAATTTTCGTTTTTAAGAAGTTGATTATAAACTGAAGTTTATTTGAAAATAAGTTGTAAATATTCTTCCTTAACAAAAAAATAATGAATGTATTGTATGATGTATTGAAATACATCCCCTATATTAAATAGAAAAATCTATGTGTATCTTAAATACTTAATGTAAAATCTATTTCAAAATGCCTCAATTTGTTCATCGTAAAATCAGCTAAAATTATGTTGTCATTTTTGAAACATACTTTAATTCCTTGCAATTATTAATAAGGAAGTGAAAATGATTACGATTGTCAATTCAGCATAAGCAGGCTTTTACTTTTAATAACCATTTTGGAAGAAGAAGATTCTGCATTTTTTGAATCATTAAATATCCTGTTTAGGAACTTTATACGTCTGTAAACTTCCAGTACTTTAAATATTTCTGGAATATATATACGAATAGACAATCTATATTCCTAAAATAGTGATATATAATATAGAATTATTGATTGTGATTTCATAATTAAAGTTATACGCAAGCATGTATCAACTAAAGATTAAATCAATTATAATGCAAAAATATAATACTCACTCTGAATCAGTAATGCTTTATTTATAAATTATGCTTATGTTCTTGATTGATGTATTAGTATTAGAATACATTTACTTAGTACGTAAAATTTTTAATGTGCCTTATCTCAGAAAATTTAATGTATTCATATTTTTTTAATTAAAAAAAGATTTTCATCATCTTTGCAGAAAAGAATCATAAATGTATTTTCACTCTTAACTGAAAATGAGCGTAATTAAAATAGGCGAGGAAACGCATTTCAGCTCCTTATATACGGACATTAAGTTAAGCAGGAGTTTGACATTAAGTGTCTTGAGAGGAAGCCTTTTAACGTCTTCTAACGCCTCACATAGTTTTAAAGTGACAAGCTATGTAAAATACCTTAGCTTTTCATACAAAATGTCGGTAACTTTTCTCATTCAAGTGAACATAGCTGCTGAATACTGTATATGTAAACTTGAGCCTATAATATGCAGTACATAATGATTGAGTTGACAGGCAATAAAATAATTTAAAATGATTTTATGCACTTCATTTATAAAGAATTAAGTAATATTAGTAGTGTAATTTACGAGAAAATATTTCATTCAATAAGATTTAAAATTAGGAATTTAATGGAAACAGCCAGATGAAAATTAAAGTATAACGAAAACGAGCAGCTATTTTTAAAATTTTAAATATTCAATAAGTTTATACTATTATGTTAATTTGTAAATTTAATATGTAAAAATAATTATATAAAAACACACACACCCACACACACACAGACACATACACTGCTGGAAAAAAGTAGAAGGACACTTATATTTTATAAATTATGCTACAAATTTTTGAGCAATTAACGTAATTTTTCTTTTTTATTTATTATTTAACTAACTTTTCTGTTATTTTCAGTGAAAGAGTTTTATTTACCACTAATAAAATATTATAAATATGTACTTAAAGATTTTTGGTGTATGAAAAATGCTGAAGGACATCTGCAAAAATATTCTCATTTTGGATTCTGTAGCAGTTTAATATATTGAAAACATTGTTCGTTTAAACTCTCTTTCTCTAAAAAAATATATTCTTTTGTAAAATTTCCTCAATTTTTGTACAGTTAAAATGCCCAGAGGGAAAACTTTAAGGGAATTTTAAAAAAGATAATTTGTGGCATGTAAAATGTCCAAACTCTGTTTTTAACATCTTGGAAAATTTAAAGAGTCAGAGAAAAGTGAAGATTGGCAGATCTAAAATATTGACACTATGTAATCAAAGAAAAATTGAAGCATTAGAAAAGCACAAGACCCAGCTGTAATCAAAAGTGTACTCAGAAGAAAATTTACAACTACATAAAAAGATAGTATAATTTCATATTCAAGAAAAGAAAGCATTATCTTAAATGGAAAGAAAGGCACATCGAGCACAGGCAACCGTGGGTCAAAGAAAACACGCCTTGGAACGCCGAATGGACTTCAGTTATTTTTTCTGGTGAAAAAAAATTATCTCTATATTGTTCAGATGGTTGCCAATATTATTAGCATTGTCTGAGTACACGAGAATAATTTTATTATTCCTGACTGGTAGGAGGATGCACTTAAATGCATTGGATATCTGTTGCCAAGGATGGAAATTCCAATCTAGTGTTTCTTAATAAAGACAGAAACATACAGATTAAATTCAAATTTTAAATTAGGAGCGTCTTCCCATTGGCGCTGAGCAAGAAAGAGAAAATTGTATATTTCAGCAATATGGAGCATGAACTCACAAAGCCAATGGCGTTAAAAATTGGTTTGTAACAGATTATGTTCTGGTTTTTCCATAGCCTGATAAAAGTACAGACATCAATATTGCTAAAAATAAATGGTCAGTAACTGTTCGGCATGTTTACGCTAGAGGCAAGCAGTAGGAATCTTTGATCGAACTTCGAGAAGCTTTGAATTGTGCTTCGGACAATTTTTGTCAAACCAAAATTCAAGTCTTATATTATTCATTGGCGAATAGAGTTTTCGAAGTACACTCATGTCCATACATTAAGATAATTCAGAATCACACAGAAATTGAATGAAAAATATCACATGTGTTTAGAATTATCACACACATCATTAAGAACAATATGCAAATTACAAAAAAAAAAAAAAAAACAGATGACGCCGATAGTGCGTCACAATGACGAGATTGTAAGAGAGGGGTATATAAGGAATGGTTGCAAAGAAGTAGAATTGTTCACAAGCGCATTAAAAGCCTTTCAATGGAATAACTGCCTAGTTATGGCACAAAGGAAGCATTTAATTGATGTTTTGCGTAAAATAATTATCGGCCGTCTGCAATGTGGACGTACTCAGCTGGAAGTTACCGAGGAAATTGAAATCACCCAGAGTGTCATCTCTAGGTCACCCCCGAGGTACAAGGCTGAATGAGGACCGGTATTGACAGTTACTGCCAAAATAAACAGATGGAGCATAGCATCAGACATTTCTCGTCAGCTATTTTCAGCTACCGGTACGACAGTTTCAAGACAGACCGTCTACAGACGCTTAGGGTACCTTGGTCTATATGCTCGTTGGCTTCTCAGATGTGTTCCATCTACCACGACTTTCTGCCACCTGCGGTTAGCCTGGAATAGAGAAGATGCATTTTGGACACCGCAACAGTGGTTATTTGTGATGTTTTCCAATGAGTCCAATTTAGCTTGCAGTCTGATTCTCACTGGACTTTCCTATGGAGAGCCGTTGGCTTTTTGGTGGTAACGGTATGGCCAATTACCCGTTACCACCAAGAGAATACCATTGACAGACATCGTTACAGTGGTGCAGGATTGCTTGTTTGGGGAGGAATTATTCTGGGTTCCAGAACTAAACTGCATGTTCAGAATGTAACCATGAATGTTATGATAGATCATATTTATAGGGATGTCATACTGGAACAACATGTACGTTTGTTTTGGGGCACCATGGGTGCAGAATTCCTGTTTACGGATGACAACGCCCGTCCTCACCGTGAAAACATTGTAGACTAATGCCTTCGATAGGCAGATATGACCCGTATGGACTGGCCAGCACACTCACTGGACTTGAATCCAATAGAGCTTGTGTGTGTGTGGGACATGCTTGGCCGACAAATTGCAACCCATCAGTCCTCTCCCACATGTCTACCGGAACTTCGGACAGCATTGCTTGATGAATGGTGTAATGTTTTCCAATATCAGACCGAGAGTTTGATACTCAACTTGCCTAAACATTGTACTGCCTGTATTGCTTCATTTGGGGGCATACTATGTATTTTAACTATGTATCGCTCCAGGTTGTAAAAACCACCATTTTTATTAATGATGTCAGACATACTCGTATAGCATTTTTTTTTTTTGCTTTTTATCTTGTATTTAATATAAATAGACTTTACAAATAAGTCACATGTGTTTTGCTTCTGTTTCGTTTTTTGCTTGAACTTGGATTATTCTTAATTTATGGACACGAGTGTATTTAAAGCAAATGATAGAAGAATTTCTTATTAACAAGAGTTTTACTTTCATTCCTTAGAAATGTTTTTCTATTTTTTATCACACAGTATGATGTGAATGAAATTAATTATTAATTATAATAAGCAAATAATTTTTATTTCATTTTACGGATGTAGTTATCTGATTATAAATAAGTTTTTAAAAGTGCTGTAACAAAATAATTTTGTAAAAATTTAAAATGTTCTTAGTTATATATATATATCTGTTACATGTTATGTAACATATAGGACAATCTGTAATATAATGTGTTCATCATCTGGTAATTAAAAATAACGACTCGTTAATTTTTCAATATTTTGTATTGATTTTATTGAATTGTTGTACAAATTGTTATGCAGTGAAGGATTTTCTTTAATTATTATTTATAATATCAGATTTTTCTGATGTAACTTTCTAATTATCCATAGAATTGTAAAGAAAACAATGAAGTTATTAATAAGTTTTCTCAGCCATCGCAAATGAAATTCTTTTATGAAGTTGTCTGTGAGAGTTTGTTACTGGTTTTCTCTGGATCTAAATGATAAAAATTCCATTTGATAATATGGGGTATAGTGACCCAGAAAATCTTATGCAGCGATCTATATCTGATCTAGATTACAAGAATTCATACATTTCATTATTATAAAATAATTTGAATGATGATAGACATGTTATATGTTTTTTGGTACACAAGCAAAAATGATAAGAAGATAGTTCCCATTTCGTGTACGCGACCCAACGAATGATGTATTATGCTTTCTTAAATGACTTTCCACATTTTAACTAATCATAACAGCCATAATTTGTTCATCTTAACTATGACAAGAAATTTATAATTTACTGCAATATTTTATGGAATTTTTTTAGGTAAAAGGAGATTTAAAATTAATTCTATTGTTTGATGCTATACGGAAGAGATTTTAGTTAGAGAAAGTACCTTAATAACGTTTAGTTTTGCTGAGAATAACATTAGAGGTTTTGGCTCTGCCATTACGGCATTTGTTTCCATAAGCATCGTATATATATATGTCATCTCCCAGGTGGGATTTTCTTTCTCTTCAGAGGTTCCCGAATACTTATTTATCATTAGTATACCTTGTGTCGTTCAGAGAAAAGTTCTCTAAGCATTCATTTGGATGTTCCTCTACTCAATAGTATTTTTTATTTACTGTTACAAGAATACTCATCTGATTTCATATAAACATTTAATTGTCTCTAGTAAGAATTTATACATAAAATAATAGTAAAATTATTGTACCTAAACTTACTTTAACTGTAACAGCTGCCATGTATTATCATGGGAAAGTAATGCATTCCTTATTTTAAGGTTTAATAAAAAAAATTAGTTAATATGACTTTGATACTTTTGCAACTTGTACTGAGAAGACAACGTTATTATTCCTTTGATCAAAATGTTTTCAAATTACAAACAAAACAAAATTTAGTACAAATATATTTATTTACTGCGTGTGTGTGTATATACTATATTTCTTATTCCCTCTCTCTAGTTAAAACTGATATTAATGAGAGTGGTTAAGTTTTAACAAATGTCTCAAATTATTCGGAATTTACATTTTCTTACCTTTTTTGTCGCTAACTTCCAAAATGATTTATCACCAAATCTAGACGCTTAGTTCTGACCAAAAATCGAATATTCAAAATTTTTTATTTCTTTTTTTAATTTTCATTTTTTTTTAATCTTCTTTCACTACAATGTGTTGAAATATGTTTAAATTTTTAAACACTTATTTGTATTACGCTTACAAAAATTAGTGAATATTTGTGAAAAAGATTTATTTCAGTTTCTAAAGAATAAATCATATATTTTTCTAATATCAATAATCAATAATTGTTTCTTTATGTTTGATATTTATAATAACAGCTGCTTTTTGATTAATCAAAATAATGTGCATATGTTAAGCTTTAAAATCTTTAAAAGCACTCAAATCGAAAACTTCGCTCAAGCAGTCACTATTCAAGACACAAATTAAATGTGAGTTCCATTAAGAGTGTTTTACTTTGCATAGTTAGCAAATTAGTTACGGAAAAGGCTTAAACTTTATAATCATGGAATTTTTATTATTATTTTTTTGCAGTTATTAATACCATCATCTTTAATGCAAATAAAAATATTACTCAAATTCTCGATTCAATCGATTGATGAAGTATCCTCGGACAATGCGTGCCACTTGTGGTCACACTTTATACTATTGTAATATGACCGTAGGGAATCCCTGAAGGCAAGGAAGGACAAATGGCTCCAACACCTTAGAGATGTAGTGTTAGCTAGTTCAAGAACCGCAATAAGTACTAGAGGAGTGCGAAAGTGATATCCAATACAATCCCATACCATAATACTCGGTGCAAGAATAGTGTGATGGTGTGTAACGAAATTGTTCAGCATCCTCTCTTTACGATATATCAAGACTCGAATATGACCATCGTGGTGTTGCAGACAAAAGCGTGACTCGTCAGTAAAGACAATTTCCTTCCATTCTACCTTCCACATCCTTCTTTCATCGCACCATTGGCGGTGGAGACGTCTGTGGTTCTGCTTCAAGGATAGACGAAGCAATGGACGTCTTGCTAACAGACCACTCTGCTGTAAATGGCGTCAAATTGTACGCGGAGGATGCGTAATAGACTAATGTGTTGTGCAATAGTTTGTGATGTGGCTGAGTGATCCGTCACTGCGATGCGCATAATTTGCCTGTCATCACGTGAAGTGGTGCAGTGAGATGGATGAGATCGAACATCGGTCCGTCGTACTCTCTAACTTCTAACAATCACATATTCACATTACAATTGTTTGGTTTTGTATAACATGACAGCCATTTTCCCTGAAAGATAATCTACAATTTAGGCAGGCCACTATCCTTCCTCAGTTGAACTCAGATGCTAGATCAAAAAATGATCGCTGTTTTCTACGAGGTAAATCTTTTTTTTTGAAAAAAAAAAAAACTACAAGAAAAACACAATTGCCGAACTTGAAACTTCGAAATCTCCAAATCCTATAGCGCTTTGAAGTGGTGACACAGGCGTGCGTGATGTGTGCCTGTGTTGAAAATCTAATCATTTGCATACGTCACCTCTGCTAATAAATGTTTTAAATTTCATGCTATTTGCATGATTCCCTTAGAGTGTTGCATTTACGGTGGCCAGCACTATAAATAAACTATATTTTGTAAATTATGCACATTTTTGTATTATGCACAGATTACCTTAATACCCATTAATTATTAGTATGTCACATATTAAAAAGATATGAAAACATGATATCTGGGATACCATAAAATTTGGAAATTACTATTTCGGAGTGAAGAAGATTAAAAATGAACACACATCTACAATGATGTATGATAGTTAGAATGGTTAGAAATGTGATGAGGGATTATTTTTTATATATGACGTTTTCACTCTATGCTTTAATGTTACAGAAGGAGGATATTCTTCAACTGCACAGCAGTCTTTTTACCAAGTTTTTTCTTCTGAAAGATATATAATCACATAAAAACTTCTAAAAACTGATTTTAAAGTTATTTCTTTAATCAGTTTCATAAACGAAAGTGTTTGAAATGGTGTGACTTCTGGATGACTGGCTGCAGAAAGATGAAAACATATCTAACAACTAACATTAAAATGCAGATTGAAACGATTCTTCGATACATTTACAAATTTTAAACATATTCCGGTTAATATATTTTTGATATTTTCTGGAACTAGTTTTAATTTAAAAATAATTTATTGGAAGTTTCTAACCGTCATTTTTAAACTTTTGTGATTCATATAGGATATTTGATATATACCATATTTGATATAGGGGATATTCGAAAACAGAATATAGATTAGCATACTTGTGTTTTACAACAATTTATATAAAATTTGATATCTTTTAAATAACGCTGTTGAATATACCGAAACTTGAATTTATTTCCATACATATGAGTAATTGGAATAATCAGTAAATGAAAACAGTGTGAGAAGTATTGGATGTATGCTAATTGTCATAACACAATTAGTAATAGTAAAAATACGGGCTATTCTGCAAGTCAACATTATTCCATTTTTTTAGTAATTGTGGTATTCTATTGTGGTCCAAAATAGAATGTTTAATTATTTATCTTTTCAAATTAACCTTTGTATGAAAAAAAACATTTTACTGATTAATAAATAAAGTAACCAAAAATTGACTATAACTTAGATATATTATGACTACAGTCATTCAGAATAACATTTAAAATATTGATTACTTGTACGATAAGAAAATCATCAATACTGTATTCTGTTTTATAGCTTAAAGCAGACATTCGCATCACTTTTAAAAAAATTCATAACCTTAAATTTTATGAAAGAATTTTATTTACATTTTTTTAAATTTACGGTTTATGCTACAATTTCCACTAGGCAATCTTTAGCTAAATAAATGTAACACTATATTATGCTTTCTACAAAATACTCAACTTTCATTTCGTACCTTTTATTACTTCAAGTTACTATAACATGTGAGATTATATAAGTAAAGGTATTTCAAAAGCAGGTGGCTAGATTAAAAAATGGCACGAAGTTTCTGTTAAAGTGTAAACTTTACTCGTATTTCATCCTTTCTAAACATCAGTTTTTATGTTCAGGAAATTCTAGGGGTAACAAGTATAAATAATTATAGCCTTGTGCTTGTGTGTTTATTGTCATAAATCCATCAATCTTAATCCATAGTAGATTAAATAATGTGTGTTATGAAATATTTCTTTGTTTGTATATATAATTTCAAGGCCACGTCAAAGAAATTTAAAATACTATAAACTATAGAAATTATAAAATTTTAAGCTTTATTCTATTTAAGGAAAAATTGATCGTAAAATGTCAGAAATAAAACACAACTTTATTCAAATTAAAAGAAAATGAAATTTAAAAAACGTATTGCGTTGAGATTATCCAAAAAAGGGTGACAATCTATAAATTTTACACTGTTATTTTTAATATATTTGTTTCCTAAATTAATATTTTACTGGGAAATTGCATAAGACCAAAAAAACGTGTTTTACTAATAATCAATTCTTATTCATCTTAAGGATGATTAGAGATTTTATGGGTTGATAACGGTTTTGATACATATATAGATGCAAATATTTAAGTAAGAATATGACTTACAGATTATACGTGAATGATATAATATTCATGAAACAATAATTATATTATTATATTCATAGTTTATCGTCAAAAATGAAGACAAAACGAATTTTTGTGAATATAGTCTAATCCCCTTGAAAAAGAAAAATATTATTTTCTGCGGTTTGTTTGGTGGCATATTTCAGCTTAAACATAAGTGGAATAAACAGTAATAAAATCCAAATTACGATATTTCATACAAAATTCTAAAACTATCTCATATTTATATAAGTACCAAAATCTTAAAAGTAGACATTTTATTACAGAATTTATTTTAGCTGTAATATTTTTATTCTACTTAGCAAAACTAAATATATGGCTTGTTAATTTTGAAGTAAACAGAAACAATTAAAAAGATTTGTTTAGCATATTGTGATCCTGATCACATGTCATAGCAGAAATAATTATGATCTAAAGGTATTCAAATAACGTGCTTAAGAAAATATTTTTTATACAAACCAGGTTTTGTTTGAAGTCAATTTTAATGATAAAAGGATAAATATTAACTATTTGGAGCAATCCAAACATATTTCTCCTAATTTTTGGTAACGATTATATATATATATATATATATATATATATATATATATATATATATATATATATATATATATATATATATATATATTTATTTATTGTAAGTTTTTGTGATTTTGTATAATTTATTTAGGTATTTTAACATTTTAATTGATTTAACTATTTGCCTGGTTGCTTAATAGATGTTATATTAGTGCTGAATTTTTACAAATAATTCAATGTGAATTTTTATAAAAAATTAAAAATTTATTATGAAAATAAATATTTTTGATATAGGGAACCACATAGGAATTCCAAAGTAAAAGGGGAATGTTTTTAATTGCATCTGCTCAAACATATTTATATTTTTAAAAAAGTATGAAATTTTGACAGATGTTACTTAAATGTTAATTTTTATATGAAAAAAACTAATTATCAAAATCTTAAAATATATAAAAATATCTAATTTGAAGAGATACATTTTTTAGTTTCAAAATTTATGTCTTTGTAATATTTACGTTTATATTTCAAAATATGTACTTATTCAGACATACACAAAGACAATAAAAACAATTATTAAACTTAATCTTCCGAACCTAAATCATTTTCTTCAGTGTCTAATCATTTCATTTTCTGACAACCTTGAGTTATAAAGAATTAATTAATTCCTAAAACTCAAGGTTGTGAGAAACAAAATTTATTGAACAAAATTTCATGTTAATTCGCTACCGGCAAATAACCAAATTACATTTTCATTTCAATCCATCATCTTTGAAGAGTTGTGTTCCTTAAAACTCCTATGTTTAATATTCATTTCGAAAACAATTATTAATATTTTGAGAGTTTTATTTGTCTAATGAATATTTTTAATTTATCTAAAAATTTTATCCCAACTTATCAGAAAAAAGTGTAAAATCTTCATATGGTTCTATATTGTAAAATATTTTAATATTATATACCGCAATTAAATTTCTCCAAAAAAAAAAGATTTTTTAAACAAGAACACAATGATATTTTGAATGAATAAAATTTTACTTCAGCATAAATAATCGATGCATGGCAGAAAATTTTAATATTCTATAGAAGTTTCCTTTTTTAATGATATATTGAAACTTAATCGATTTTGAACAATTTGACAAATTATTTTCATTGGATGATTAAAATGCTTGGTGGCAATTGGTTTAATTAATCTAATTAACCTATTTCAAATTATGTTACAATAATTCTTTTGAAATATGGGAAGCAAAATATGATTAGTTTTATATCCATATTAAAAATTTAATTTCTGTTATCCAACGAAAGTAATCGATAAAAATGTCTTAAAAATGCAATAAAATTAAGAAAAAGTCAACACGCAGTAAAAAATGTATGTAATAATTTTTAAAAAAATATATTGCTTCAATTTGTTTCTTATTCTCAACTTTTCATTGCACTTTATAAATATATTTCAGGATTAAAATTGAAAAACTAGGTTTTACAGATTTTAAATGATGAATATTTAACAAATTAAATTGAAAATAATCTTCATTATATCTGGAAATGACTAAGGAAATTGTATTTATTTGCTAAATTGTCATACTAAAAGAGGAGAAAAATCTAAAATGAAAAACAAAATCCAAAGATCCAAATCACTATCCTTGTCAATATTTTGCCATTATACTAAATTATATTAATAAAGTGAAAGTTGATTACTATCGAAAATGAAAGTTATAAATATATTTTTGTAACATATAAGCAATTATTATATACAATTATTATTTTGAGAACTGATATCTCATGCTGCAATTGAAGGAACGATTTTAATTTATGTGTCTGTTGCCTGTTTAATAGTCAAAAAACCATATCTGAAAACAAATCAGGAGAGAAATTTGAAAGCATAAAATACTGAATCTTTCTGAAAGAATTAAATTTGATGAATTTTGTTCTATGAAAAAATATTTTGAAATATATTTTCCTAAAGCAAATATTCTATAACATACTAACTTAAATTAAATGCATTTACAGAATCTTTTAAGAAATATATGGATGTGACTATGGCAATCCTTTGGTAGGCTTGAAACTCAACAAAATACGAATATTAGAAAAACCTAAATATCAGAAATAAAAATAAGAGGCTCACAATAATACTATAATTGTAAGGTGCGAAACCATATGACAAATATACAACTGACTAAAGATTTTTATTTATTACATTACATATATTCAGACTTGTGTGCTGGATTCTTGAGATCCGCTTGTAAGTCTTTGTCTATAATAGGACAAATAGCACAATGACAGATGTACAACCACAGAAGATAACGAAGAAAACACTCAGGGTCACGGTGGGAATCGAAACCACACTCCTACGCTCTCAAGCGATTAGCGGAGTGATGCTTTGACCACACAGCCTCGGAGCGCCACTGACTAAAGAATTCACCTCTCTTTCTGGACCAATGCTATCGACTTAAATAATATCTCGACTGACTTGAGAGACCTCAACATCCTGGTGGAAATGGCTTTCGCAATTTAAAAGGAGAAATCAGAACTGGTCTTAGCAATTTAATGGTTAAGCATTAAAATTTCAATTGTTAATCAACGGTAGCTAATTTCTAAATTATGTGTTTAAATTTAAAACTGAAAATCTGAAACAAAATATAGTTTTTAAATTCAAATTAATTAAAATTTGAATTAATGAAAGTACAAATCAAATGGAAGGACATTAAAAAGTTCTACGAGCTATCTCATTGTATTTAGTATTGTATATATTCATGATTATGCATTTTTGTGAATAAAATTAGTACTTTGACATGATTTGAACTAAAATTGGATTTAAAATTCGTGATGGATGATTAACATTCGAAGCATATACAAAAACTAGACATGTGATTTCAGTCGCTTTTTTAAATCGAAGATTTTTAAGTAAAAATAAGTATAAAATAAAAAATTTTATTTTCTTTCATAAGGTCTTTTATTCACTACTTATTATTTTTTTAAAAAAAAACTTTATGAAACTAATAATAACAACTGATAATAACAAAAAGAATAAAAAGTAGGATATTAAGAATTTATTTTTAAATCCATTCTAATTGTCTCAAAGTTTCATGCCTAACATTTTTATTGATAATGTTTTTCTAAGATATTTTTTTACATCACGTTATTTGAAATGAAATGCAACCATATATAATTTCATTGTACACTATTAAGTAATAAATTTACACTGTTGTATTGCCTAATATATAAAAACAATGATTGAATATTAAATTAAAAACTACCAAT
This sequence comes from Latrodectus hesperus, assembly GCA_037975125.1. Lineage (NCBI taxonomy): Eukaryota > Metazoa > Arthropoda > Arachnida > Araneae > Theridiidae > Latrodectus > Latrodectus hesperus. The sequence continues at coordinate 105,352,058 of CM075850.1, read as the reverse complement.
ACGAGATGAATTCCCCTAAAAAATATAAGTATTTTTGATAGAATTTAACAAGTTTTTATACTTTTCATTTATTATAATCATACTTCAAGCATGATTTCATCTAAAATAAAATAACTTGTCTAAGGTATAAAGATCAGTTCTAACGGCCTACTAATTATGAAAAAGAAAGATTTGTAATTTTTTACCTAGTAAATTACTTATTCTAAATATAGCCACAAACTTTTCAATAAAGATTTTGAATAAATCACTAGAGCTAGGAAAATGGCAATTATTGAGATAAATAATGTACCATTCTTATATTGATGGAAAAACTTTTGACACATAAAATTTCATTCCCTAATTATACACATATTTTTTGAATAGAGAATAAAAATGAGATTGGCTTAGAGTCTCAATTAATCATCTAATAAATTGGTGAAAGAGTTTTAGGAAACGCTATGCTAAGCTTTATGTTTTAGAAAAAAATTTGATTCACATTATATAATATAACACTTCAAAAATATTTTCTTTCGGATACATAAAATTTAAGTTTTTAGTGGCATAGTTAATTATGTAATATTTTGTAAATACCTTATTCAAATTTGTAAGGATATCAACTCTATTAATTAAATAACTTATACTTTATTGAAAATGTTATAAGTCTATAATTTAAAAGTACTTCACAGTGAAATTTTGATAATAAAATGTATGAAATATGATAGTTTCAGTCAATAACAGCGATTTTTAAGCTAAATTTAATTAATTTTAATAGAAAAATTATAAAATTTATCCTACTTGGGAATTAATCTTTGAAAACTGATAAATGATATTAAAATTTTCAAAATGACTTCTTTTCATTCAAAAATTGTAATTTTTTTCCTTCACAGTGTTAAGGCAAAATATCAGATGAAATTTTGTTAAAAATTGAAATCAAAGAAAAAAGGAATTTCTTACAATCATTTCTATTAATTTTTTTGCTTCATTTTTTACACATTAGTGTAACTCAAAATTTTATCACTTAAAGTTCAAAAAATTTTACTTACCATCATTCCTTGCATATAAATACGTTAAAGTAAATATATTACTTTAGATGTATATCCATATAAAAATTTAATAATTTCAGTATTAAAAAAATTAATTTTTAAATAGATTTGTAATAAGAGACACCTAATTTTAATATCATGTGATTTATTTTCCTTACTATTTTTCAATTAATGATTAAACTAGTACTCAAAAATTATTAAAAAGTTTATTAGGAATGAAAATCCCTAGAAAAATTAAATGATTTAAATATTATAGGTATATTGTATTCCATAAGTAATTTATTTACTTTTGATTATTAATTCTTAAGCATCTTAATGAACGAAAAATTAAAAATATCTGCTATGAGATATAAACAGCATACATATAAAAAAGAATATAACTTCAATACAGTAGACTTAAGTATGCGCATGCTTGTTTATATCCACTTTAATATCTTGTAAATGCGAACATTTATGAAATATAAAAGCTTTAAAAAGATAATTAAAATATTTTAAACAGATAATGAAATTAAAAGCTTTAAGAAAGAAGTATTTTTGATATTTTTGTAACTAATTATTTAAAACTGCAGAAAGTAAATTCTATTGGATAAAATATTAACTTCATTTGGTTGATAATAACTTGCACATTAAATATACTATTTAATAGGCGTGTTTTCTATATTTATTTTTAGGTTTTGTGTACTGACTTGAATATATAAACTTAAAAATTTGATATTTAAAATGAAATATGTATAATAATGCAGGAGAATTATTTATATGTAATGTTTCACATATGAAGAAAATAAAATCCTATTGAATTTGAAAATTTTCCTATTGATGTATACAGTTAGTGATTAAAAAATTACCTTTATCAGGAAATAAATCAAAAAGACAATTTTTGACTAAAAAAATGTAGACTAGCATTTTATTTATCTAATTTCACGTCCGAGTCTTACACAATATTTTAATGAAAAGAAGTGTTAAATTATATAAAGTAATATCAGTGAAGAAATATATCATAAATTTTAGAACTTTTTCATTTCCCTTTTATAAACTTTTCATTAGAATCTTCATCAAATTTATCTAAAATAAGTTTTAAAAGGCCATCAAAGTTTTAATGACTACATTTATCTGCAAAATAATTGGAAAAAAAGCAATGTATTCATTTAATAACACAAACCAGTCATTATTTATCGTTTCAGGAAAAAATGAACTAATTATGAATGTGTAAAGTATCACTTAACGAGAATTTGTATCTATAATCTGCTCCCTTAAGAATATACATATTATTTTCTTGTAAAACTTTAAAAATTAAGTTTTTGTTAATTAGAATATGTTATAGTTATTTTTTTATCAAAAATAAAATATATCAAATAGAAATAAATATAATCGAATAGAAATAAAATATAATCAAAAATCGTTATTTTTTATTTTTGATAAAAAGTAACTATCATAAAAGTGATAGTTTGATGAAATAATTATTTTCATTGAAATAGTTTATTTGTCATTAGATTATTCTTTGTTTTTATGCCAAAATGAAAGTAAGTGTATTGAAATTATATGGTAGAATTATTTTAAGCATTTGCTACATAGATTCTATCGGACATAGTTTCATTTATTGTTATCAAATAGTGATATTTTATTTAAGTGAATGAAACCTATTTAGAAAAAAAGCAACAAGAACACTAAACTTTTTGATTATTAAAATGTTTGTCCTTTTAAGCAATCAGTAATCAATATATTAAATAACAAAATTAATGGTTACATACATTGATAAACTAGGATTTATTTTTAGTTCAAAATAAGGATACTTTAAATGCAATAATAATATTCATTTTAAATAATTTCAGAAATATATAATAATTATTAATTTGCAAATTTAGTCATGAAATTATGATTCAAAATACAAATTATTTGAGTTTATTATAATTAATATGAATGATTGGATAGAAATAAATTAAATAAATGTGAAAATCTCATTTGTAAACAATTTTTAATGTTGAATTCTAGATAGTTCATTTGCATCAAAATATAAATTTAATTAATATGTATTGCACAAGCGTAAACAAGGAAAGAAATTCAGGAAAATGAATTATGTGCAATGCTGCTTAACATTGTCTGTAGTCTATTCATATGCCTGTTAGCTTTTAATTCAGAAATCTAATTTAATAATAAAATTTTTTAAATATTTTTTATTTTATTTATAATAAATTCATATATATATATATATATATATATATATATATATATATATATATATATATATATATATATATATATATATATATATATATATATATATATATATATATGCATAAATCCAGGAATAGAATACCATTATATAAGTCAATTTCAAAGCAATAAAGAATAAAAAAAATACAAAAAATTACAGAAAAATATCTAGCTAACTAACCACCTATCCAGCGCATCTAAAGAAAAGTAAGTTAGGAAAATAAGATGAAAGGTAAGTTAGCAAAATATTAAGTAGCACATAAGGACCATGTCTTCTTTTGGGCGGATATGGTCATCTAAGCAAAAGAAGTACAATCACTGTTTTCTGACATGTAAAGAAAAATAGATATAAGAAACTCTTACAATTCCCAAGAGGAGTGTCTGCAATACAAAATTTTAAATACAAATGTAAGTATTAGATGCTGCAATTATCCAAATTATTAAACAAAAAATTATCAAAAATTTTAAACAAAATGTATCAACAAAGTAGACAATTCAAAACTCAAATATATACCTTAATGAGATAGATCCGTTTCCAAGGGTTTAAAATAATTTTTCCCTATTCATATTTATTTATTTGTTTATTTTTTATGTTTTTATATTGTATATATATATATATATATATATATATATATATATATATATATATATATATATATATATATATATATATATATATATATATATATATATATATATATATATATATATATATATATATATATATATATATATTATACCTTTTCTATTTACGTATACATAATACTAGAAAATATACTATACACATATTCATACGAAAAACATGTTAAGGCAGTTGCATTTACACCTTCCTAATGAGAATTTAAAAGTATGAGAAATCCAAAATAACTAGTTTTAATATTTTTAGAATCTACGGATTCACACATATTAAATCGAGTGTATGTTCACATTGACTTAAGATGAAAATATTTTAAAAATAATCTGTAGTAGTAGATAAACGTAAGTAACCGACTTAAACATCATCACATTTATGTAGTAGAATTTTCTTTCGATTATAATAACTTCATCATCTCTTTTGACGAGTGATTCTTATAATAAATTGATTTAATGTTATGCATGATACAAATACTAATATTAGAAGAAAGAAATTAGTTAAGTTTTTCCAGATATTTGTATGGTTATACGTTTTCATTCAAGGATATTTTTAAGAAAAAACCTATAAAAGCAATACAATAATTGGTTTGAATCTTACAGAAGATTTATTCAAAGTTACCACAATAAATTAATAGATACAATTCGTAAGTGCTATCCTGATGCAAAATACCATAACTTGCCTTTAGAATTTATTTCTACATATTAAAAATAAGGATGAAGTTATTGTTATAAATAATGTATAAATAAATAAGGCTGAATATAGCGGATACTCTGTACTCTTATAATTATTCTAAATGACAACAAAAATACTGAGTGTATCTATTTTTTTGACTTCCTTCCTTAAAAACTAAAATTTTAATTAATAATATAATTTGAGGATATTCTTAATAAATTGTAAATAAAATTTAAAATATTGCAAAACTGTTATTTCTTATATATTATGTATAATATAATGATAAGTATTATTATTAATTACGCTTACAAATTATATTTTTATTTTTATACTACAATTACATATTTCATCATTTCATGCAATATTATTATATAATATATTATTACTAAGGTGGATTTCGACGGCTTTCCCGCTGCCTACTTCTATCAATCAAGTCCACTAAAATTCACTTTGATGAGATGCACATTAAGATCTCAACTAGACTTGGTACTTTCCTCTTCACATTTGTATAGTAAAGTACATAGAATTTATTTGAATTTCTTAGGAAAGCAAATTAAAAATTTATATATAGATTTTTAGAATTTTTAATTAGTTTTACAATATTTCTAAGTTTAATTAAATCAATCAAAATTTTTGTATTAACTAATTAATGTATAATCTCTGGAAAATTTTTCGATTTGTTGTTTCTTTTAAAATTTTTTCTATTTTCTGTTAAAAATTAGTATATGCTTTTTAAAATAATGTTAACATTATTAATTTTGCATACCTAGTGCTAAATTATATCGATATAAATATAGCTATAAAGACTAAACTTTGTTCTTTTTTGATAAATACACAAATTAATTGTTCTAGTGCATTTTCATATAGTATAGTATATCTAAGTTATAAAATTGTTGTTGTTATTGTTAAAAAACAATGTGTTTTAACAATGCTTTGAAAATATCTGTTGATACAAAATAAATTACTAATGTTCATCAATAAAATATATTTAATTCTTATTAAATATAATTTACTATGGGAATTAAACAAGATTTAAGGATTAGTTACAACTTAAGATTATTTTGGAAAATTTGATATTCATTAATATTTTTATTAATAATGTATTATATTTCCATATTTTTCTTACCAGAATGAGTTAGTAGCTCACATTGATAATTATATCATTTTGATTCGTAATATTCTATTTGTAATTCAGGATTATTAGTATGTTGATGAAATTAGTATATTTATAAAATACGAAAGTTTATACTTTAATCCAAATTAGTAACAAAGTTATTGTTAAACTTAAAATATTATATAAATTATTACTTACGGACATCTTAATCAGATAACCAGTTTAACATTGAGAAAATATTTACATATATTCTTTTCTGCATAGGTCTATTGATATCTTGGTTGTGAATTACGAAATTTAAACTTAACGAATGTCTGCATGTGCATTGTTATGTTTCTACAGATTGTTTCTTTTCAAAGTTTTCCAGGAGAGAAATTTTGCCTGTTTCCATAAATTCGTTTCGTGTAGAAATATATCATTACAGAGATAATTTTATGCGCACAATGATTTTGTTACCATAAAAATACAAAGTTTCAATAGTTGTAACGACTCGATTTCTTCAGTGACTTTGAATTATCCATTAAAATAGTAAAAATAATTACGAAATGCATTAATCTCAATGAAAATCTGAATTAATTGATGCCTCAATGAAATAAATGTTATTCAAGTACTGTAGAAATTGTTAGACCCGAAATGGGTCTAACGTCTTCAAAAGGCTTGCATCTTGTTAGCAAATGTATGCGTTTTAATATCAACAATAATTTGAAAATAAATCACTTTAAAAACAACTCTCAATAACTTATTAAAAATCTTTTTGTTTAAGAAAGAGAAGGCAGCTCATATATTGTTATAATCATATCAATTGTCACTACATAAAATTTAGTAATGACATTTCGGAAACATAAATATATTAAATATAAAAATAATTTGTAAAGAAAATTTCTGTTTAGAATTTAAAAGATTAAAGTAAAGTTAATTGAATGAATGCTTATATCTACATATAGTACTAAAATGTAAATTTTTATTAATTCTAGTAACTTGTAATTTTGCTTTATGTAATGAGTTGTATCTGTTAATAGAAGCAATAACATACATTAATATTTACACCAATTACGTAAACTTTTGCAGTGATTTATATGATATTTGAGCTTATTATAAAAAAAAGATATTAAACATATATGACAGAAAATATAATAATTAAAATTTTTAATATCAATTCTCTTTTTTGTTACAGTTAAAAGTTAAAACAGTTAAACAGTTTTGTTTGTAACAGTTAAAAGTCGTTGCAATCACAAAAGAACTATAGCTAAAATTTCTCTATCGCAGTTGTTTCAATGATATAAAAATAATTATATTTCAATTTAATTCATATGAACTGTAATTTTCTTGGGTTAAGTAGTAGTAGTAGTAATATGACAGAAAGTTTTGGAGCTTTATGCCGTAGGCTTATAGCTCGCATTGAGTAAGATTGAGTTTTTTCACAAAACTCGTCAAAAATTAAGAACACTTAAAACGCGTACCAACATATAATTTTCAGGGAAATATCCTCCAAAAATATAAGTTAAACAAGAAAGTTCTTTTCGTTTTCTCTTTGTCATTGAATGAAATAAAAACAAGTATTTAAATTAGTATGTGACGTGAATGAGACACCAGTCAGTCGAGAGTAGTAATATCAATCGTTATAAAAGCAGGCCCACCAAGCTCATTCATCAATCGTAACTCGTATAGCAAAAAAAAAGTAGAGAGAAAGAAAAAAATTAATTTATCGAAAGAGCTGTTCGGTGTTTTTTGCTTTATGACTTCAAAGTGGGCTTATAAGGTGGTGCAATATGTCCAGTGTTTTTGGATATTGCTATGAATGAGCACACGGCATGAAGTTTATTAAAAAAATTCAGGTCTGGAGATTTGTCCCTCTGTTAAAAAGTATGTGTTTGGTGGGCTAATCGGCAAATGCTTCACTATGAGTTGGTACAAACGGGCCAAACGGTCACTACTGACTTAAACTCTCAGCTATTGGAACGTGTGCAACAGAAGGAGGCAGCACTGGTTAATCACAAGAGTGTATTTTTCTTCGCCAAAATCGCGAGGCCGCATGTCGCGCGCATTGCCAAGAATACCATACAGTGACTTAGTTGAGAGGCTTTGAGCCATCCCCTTTACTCATCTGAGTTTCCACCATCAAATTCCCACCTCTTTCATACCCTAAACATTCAGCTGATAATATCTGTAGACATTTTTTCAAAAATTTTCAATAACATAAAAAGAAATTTTATGTAACATTTGTTTCTAAGTTTCTATAATTATTTTTTAATCCTGTTGCGAATTTTTCTCACAAGTCATATTTAAAACAAAGATTATTACTGAAATCCTTATTCAAAACCATCTAATAAACGTCTAAATGCATTGGACAATATAATTTTAAGTTTAATTCATACAAATAAAAAATATTACTTTCATCTGAAGTTATTTTATCTCGTAAGCAGTCCTTTCACTCATGCAGTTAATGTGGAAGGACATATGTTAATGCAAACAAAGAAATATGCTAAAATAGTATATTTTAATATAAAACAAAAGCATGCACAAAATATTAACATATTTTTAGATATTAAATGATAATATAACATAGAGTAGTTTTACAATCTGTACTATATAAATATATTTAAAGTTTTCAGATTTTGACAGCCCAGATTTTGATTGAACATTGAAATAGGAAATACTTTCCCATTAAAAATATGACAAGTTCACTTATTCTTCATTTGCATATCTTTGTTGCATTTCATATGCAGACATATAATAGTAATTTTTAAATATTTTTAACATAATATCTATAAAAATGCAAATGAAGTGTTGCGTATGACAATGGAATGAGAAATTTATAGCACTCAGAATTTGATTTATTTTGTAATCTAGATCAGATTTCATTTATTTTAAAATTATGTGTTGAAAAAATTCTTGTTTTTACAATTGTTTTTTTAAAGAAGCGCGTTATAAAAATTATCTTAGTAAACTACAGTTTTTTTAAGTATACGATAAATTTATATATTTAAAAATTAATACAGATTGAAAACGCCTTTAAATAAGTTACAAACGATGATTTTTTTCACCATCGACCTATCATGTGATATTCATGAATGTTAATTTACATAATATGGCATCTGTTTTCTAACTTCTGAAGCATATTTAATGCACGCAATTGGACGACTTTACCAATTAACACTTACGTCAATTAGAGAGAGTATCCAAAATAATAAAATATTCCATATTTATACAGCTTTTTAGACAATTAGTGTCAAATGAGTAACAGTGATACATACAATTCATCTCAAACTTAAAATAAAATTATTTACCGTTAAAGGCTTAACACATGGTAAGAGTTTATGAGTACCACATAAATGAATTAGTTTCCTCCTATTCACATTATGAAAGCTCTTAAAAATAATGAACCATGATAACCAACAAATCCCTTCCTCCAAAAGTCTTAATTGGTAAAATGCATGTGAATATTAATATATCGCTTTTTAATAAACTTTGAGTTAGTGTAATATACAGAGAGTGAGATTTATGTCTTGAGTAAATGACGTTCCCACTCTTATCATGACATAATTAAATGAGATGGCAAAATGGTCTTTATTTTTGACTGGTATTAAATTAAACAGATGTTTGACGTTAAGTGTCTTGTCAGGTAGCCTTTTAATGTATTTTAACACCCCGCTTGGTTTTTAAATGACACGCAATTAAAATGGCTATCCCTCTTTCTCTTAAAGTCACAAAGTTTTTTGACATCAGTTGATAAAACCACTGAAATTTAATAAAAGAGTATAAACCTGGGAATTTCGACTCATAACCAGATAAAATGGCCAAACAACGTAACAGCATTAATTACTACTTCATTTTATTTTACAGTGCTGAAGACACAAATACTATTTTTGCTTTTTCTGACAAAAAATGATATTTATTCAATTTACGGCCTCATTTTTAAAATTATGTTTTAATTAATATTATACTGGAAGTTTTCCACTATAACAATTTATCTTATATGTATTTTTCCTGTATGAGAACATTGTTAAAAAATTTTAACGAGCCCGTGAATTAGTAAATTAAGCTCTAGTGTAAGACATTTGTAAAATAAAAATTTTAAAATAAACAGTTTTAAAATACTAAAAAAATAATAAGGAAAAATTTATTTTACCACTGCTTATTAGACAATAGTTATTTTTATGTTCACATTTGTAAAACATGCTTTCATGATTCCCCATTTTTTAAATAAAGCGGCGTTAAAATTTTTATCAGTCTTTACCCTTAGAATAAATATATGACAAATAAAATTAAATAATTTTAAAATTAAACAAATGTTTTAATATGAGAAAAAAACATTCAATATTCCTGATTTTATGGAAAACAAGTTTAATATAAATATTTTAAATTTGTTCCTATAAAATACATTTTATGTTCAATAATAATCTATTCAGTTCTTCAAATATCAGTATTTATCATACAAAATAAGATCAATATAAAATAAATCATTATAACCAATTTCTATCTTACATAATTTGATAAAAATACAAATTTATTTAGGCTGCAGAAAACAAGTGTTAAATTATAAGCCTTAGTGTAAGTATTTTCAACAAATAATTTTGTTGGTCGATGACATTGATATCGAAACAGAGCAATTGAAAACTGAAGAATTTCTCTTTATTTCCCAAAATGTTGATGTATCAAAATGCACCACGATATTAATAAAACACTATAATTTAAAATAATTAATTATATAATATTAAAAAATATAATTTAAAAATTAATGTTTTTTTTTTCAAATTTAAAGAACTCGAGTAATGTTAAAATATATTGAGATTAAGGTTTAAAGAGATTAAGTTTATTACAAATATATATATATATATATATATATATATATATATATATATATATATATATATATATATATATATATATATATATATATATATATATATATATATATATATATATATATATATATATATATATATATATATATATATATATATATATATATATATATATATATATATAAATGTAAAATTTATGTGAGCCTTTTTGAATAAACAATTAAAATAAAGGCAATTACCGTAAAAAATTTTAAGTTATGAAGAAAAGATTAAAGAATTGTTTTTGAAATTATCCAAATGTTATTTCGATGACATCAACAATTTGACTACATATTATTTTGATAAAGGAGAACATCCGATAAATCTCTAATATTTACAATGATTCATAATTAATTTGGTATATATTTCTAGAGTAAAGTGATATTTAATATCAAATCATCTCTAAAAATAATATTGTGATATTTCAATGTAAGTTCAATTGAGTTATTTAAATGTTACTTCTTTAAAATAGATTATTATTACACAATATATAAAAATATTGTTGATCACCGATCCATTTAATTATTACAGAAAATGATACATTTTATTTTTAAATTTTAAGAACAATTGTACTAATTTTATAATTGAGACGATTTGTGTGTGCAATGTTCTTTTTAACAGGAATACAATAGGCAAATTTTCTACAATTAATAAGGTAAAGTTATCATTAAAAGAGCTGCATGTTGTTGTTAAACAATTATGAAAACAGTAATATTTTCTATTATTGTAGCATGTTATGCTATTTTTTGCTGAAATATATGAAGTGTATTTGATTAATTAAGCAGGACAACTAAATAACTATTACAATGTTCCAAATTATATGTAATTAAAATCAAAATATTGGTGATATGTACTTTCGATATAAACACTTATTCCCTTCAGACAGAAATATACCTAATTTAAAGAATGAAATGCCTTTAAAGTAAGTTTCGTTTTATTACGCTTACATAAAACATAATTATTGAATTAAAAACCTTAAAAATAAAACATTTATTTGGTTTTATGATGTTGATGTTGTTTAAATTTATTTAAATAGCTGAAATATTAAAAATTCTATTAAACATCTATAAAATTAAAATTAATATTCAAGATTGTATAACTTTATCATTTCTACTACTTAAAGTACATTCAAATATTCTGATCCTGGAAAAGTTTGAAGTATTGATAAAATAATTTATTCAAAAATTGAAATTATCTTCAATAAATTTCCATTTGCTCAGAGAATTTCAAAAAAAGTTAGAGTTTTAATTTTCTTTTTTGTATTAATTAGGTTATAAGACGATGATTTATTTGTACGATAATGTTACTTTTCCAGTATCAGACTATTTGAATGTACTTTCCGATATTTTACTATGAAACAATTGAGCAAATTTTGCATGAAACATACTATTTTTCTTTTATATTATTTTTTCGCAAACGGTAAATATCTTGTGAAAGTTATTTTATCAGAAGTTTTAAAGATTTAGTCTCTTGTCATAAAGGCATTGTCAGTTATCACCAGTATATTTAATTTGAAGAGAATTACATTTTATAGAGTAAGCTAGAAAATATATGCAAACGCATTTTTCTTGTTTATATTGTTTTCAATATTTTTATAATATCTTTATAATAAAAAATAAGAAAGATAAAATTTCAAAAATAGAAATTCCTTTCAAAATTTTTAAAAAAACTATACTTTTTAAAATTATTTTACTATTTATAAGCGTATTACACACTATATTTATATTTTCTAAAAATATATGATTTTTCTTCTAAATTAATATGCTTTGTCTGTAAATATTGACTTACAAATAATACAAAATTTATTATTTTAAGTAAAAACAATTATAAGAAATTTGATTTATTAAATTTTATTTTCAAAAGTGAATAAAAATGTTCATTCCATTTAGAAGTCTATAAAGTTATAAGGAAATTAAAATTTATCATTAGTTAATTATATGAATTAAATGATTGGAATAAATACAATATATAGCATTGTATATTACTTATGATTAAACTACATTTTTAAATTATTGTAAAAAATGCTCATATTTATATTTAATTAATTAATGAGTAAATACTTTTTCATTTAAATACCAAGCATATAATCTGATATAATAAATAAACGGTTAAATTCTAAATTCAATACTACAGATACTAATGTAATTAACAGAGGAAACACATATTGTAAAAGATTTGTGAAGTTCAATTTTATTTTCAAATTGTGAATATTTTCCAGAAAGGCTACAAATCCTTGTTTTGAAAGGCTACAAAATGATTTTATAATATATGTATTATTTTTTGCTATTGTTTATGTAACTTGCATTATCAATTATTGAAATGTATTTCAATTGTTTATTTGTGTTTGTTACTATGCATAAAATGTAAAGAATATAGTATTACTCATAAGTACATGAAAAATGAATATATAAAAATTTTATGTCAGTAGTTCATCCAATAATTGGTAATATTTTCTATGAACAGACACGAATTCATCTAAGTGCAGTTTTACTTTAAAAATTGTATTAAAAATATAAATTAATAATATTGAAAGATTTGAAAAAGCAAATAGTATTAGAAATTCTATCTATCATCATTTAATTATTTATAAATTTTAAACTATTATGAGAGATATTTTAATATTATGTATATTTATATCACTTTATTATTATATTTTTATTTTCATATGTATTGATATTCCGTGTACTTATAAAAGTTTATTTTAAATGATGGAAATAATTAAATTTTAATTATCTATATTAAAAAAATTATTTATTTATATTAAATATAAATATAATTATCGGCATGTTTCCATTTTATCTTGAATTATTCTTAAAGTACTTACGATATTAGCGAGATGAATATATAATTTTTACCATACAAAAAGTCCTTGAACAATTAATTTCTATAGTACTTTTTAAGAATAAAATTATCAGATTTTTATTCATATTCGTGAATTAAAAGAAATTAAATCTATGTAGAACAAATTATTCATTTAAGGCATATACTTCTTTCATATTTATTATCCAGACAGTGAATTCAATCTTTTAGGAACTAGAATTTTCCCCAAGAATTCTTATCAGATGCTCATCTATCTAAACACTCGTGTTATTAACAATAAGCACGCTAACATTTTTATCTTTTCAAAACTGCAGTTTCTTAGGAATTAGGCGGGTTTTGGCATGAATCTTTCCTTATCAATCTTTGGCTAAAATATTGTATGAAGTATCGAAGAAGTATTTATAATGTTGTTTTGTTGGTATTTTTTACTATCTTGGGGCGGCTATTCTCGAATGTATCCTGTACACGCGAGTAAAGCCATTTGTTATGCTGAAGATGGAATCGCATATATCGTTTATTTTTGTGTATTTGAAGATTGAATCGTTTATTTTTGTGTATATAACAAATTATGAAAACTAATAAATTTTGTCTTCATAATTTATTTGTTGACTAAATGCTAGATGTTCTATTTATATTTAAAACTGTTGAAAACTGTTATCAAAAAATTTTATTGTTAAGAATGTGTCTTACTTGATTTTATTATATAAATTTAGATTCACTTTCTGATTTGTGAAAATTTTATTAAATATTTAAAATTGCAAATAAAAATTTTCCTTATTTTTGCATTTCGTATTCTATTTTTTAAAATTTTTCATTTATTTGATAAGGATTAGCATTTTTAAGTTTCTCATAAATTTCATATATATTTATATTTTTAAAGCTCGCATGAATTTGAATATTTTCTGTATTACTTCACTTGAAACGATACCTAAATATCACAATTTCACTCTCTTTCTTGTACAGTTTCTTTTTTATACGCATTTGTGGTCATCTTAAATTATCCGAAATTATATTCCTGAGCTATAAAATATTGTAGTTTCTTATTAATATCCACATATTTTAATTTAGATTTAAATTATTTAAACCTTTGAAATTAATTATTTGCAGTATTTTGTAAATAGCAAATCAAATTAAGAACATCCACATTAACTCATTATCTAATAAAAAGTCCGAAACATGAAAGTTTGACTTTGAAAGAGGACTTCGAAACAAGTCGTCATTTTGAAGTATTAAGTAGGAAAGTTGATGAGCAGGGGTAAAATGCGTGGTGTTGCTTTTCCTGCACATAAGGAAGATCTTGTTTCATTGCTCAGAATATGTAGTATTAGTATAAATGTAATAACTAACGTTTAAAACAGTAATTGCAATGTTTCTATAAAAAACAACCAGAATCAGCATTGTGCAGTTTTTTCAAGTATATTAAAATGATAATTTAGATTCTTTTTTAAGTAAAACTCGTTTATTGAAGTATATATCATTAATATACATGTTAAAGTTACAGTCCCGCTAAATGTTACAATCTTCAATTAACGATAAGTAAGAAATTTGGCAGGAAAAATTTAGTTTTTGCATATAAATTCTTAAAAGATTGAAAAATGAATGGATCATGTCATTACAGAAATTCATTTATTATATACTTATAGAAACAGAAAGTTTGAATTCTATGCAACATATAACTTTAGATTATTGGCTTGAAGAAAACAGAATGATCAGACATAATTAGGATGAAATACTATAGAAAATTAAGCTAAGTCATTAAACACTGCTAAAAAATAAATACATATGATAAATTCTTTAGAAAAAGACTATATAGCAAGAAAAATTATGTTGTAGTTCAAATGCAAAATACAATATATGGAAATCATAGGCTCAGCTAACTAATACTAAAAACTAAATTCATGAAATATTATTTCCTTGACAACATAATAACATTGTTTGTTTTTTTTTTATTATTATAAAAAATGTATAATTTATGTAAATTTACAATGAATTTCAAAGAAATTTCTATATTTTCAAGAAATTTTAATAAAGAATTTTACTATGCATAGAATTTTATTATATTTTAAAATTACATTCTTTATGATTGGAATTCAAATTGAATTTTAGTGTTTATCAATTTTGTTTTCTTCATAAATACAAAACATGGGAAAAGAGTTCATAAACATACATATAATATTAAGGTCTGCTTTAAAATCTTATATGGTATATAATTTCAGTATAGCAGAACGATTCAATATTTTGGTAATGGTATTTTAATAATATTTGGCGAAATTATGAAGCTTACTTTTTTCAATTTTAAATTAATATTTAGGTTAATACTATCCATAATCAAAATTACCAATGTCATTTTTAAAATATTTAACAGTAAGATATTGCAAATTCAAATAAACCTGCAAGAGTTTCTATATGCACTTCATTTAGAAAAATATTTTATAATTTTATAAACAATTAAATCATTATAAAAAGAAAAAAAGTTAAAAATAACTAATAAATTTGAAAACAATACCATCAACAATTTTACCCAAATAATTAAAAATCTGATTTTTAATTGAATGAGGTTTTCACTAGAGTCTTACAATTAAATATGCAGAAATTATTTGTGTGTATCTTAAAGATAACTAAAAAAGTAATTCTTTCTTACTTAATATATATTCATAGAAAAACATTTGTAAGTTATTTTCATACAGAATTTAAAATCAGTATCGTATGAAATATACTTTTGCGGTTATATATAGAAAAGTTTTGTATCCAAAAATGAATATTTCAGTAACATAAATTATATAGAAATAGTGAAATTTATTCCTTAAATATTTAAACCCACTTTCTTTGGTTGGAAATAAAAACATTTTAGCAAAATATTTATATTTCTTATTTATCATTTCTGAAACAATGAAAATGTTTAAAGAATCAAAATGTTTGAACAAAAACAATAAAGTAAAAATTTGATGAAAATGTTTAAAAAATAATTAAATTGATCATAATTGTTTTTTTAAAACAGTAAAATAAAATACTTACTCATATTAGTCGGCTATATTTTGAATATTTCAATCCTCAATAATATGGAATAAATGTTGTCAAGATCAACACTTTTTTTTGAATTTATAAACTAAAAACTTGCTAAAGACGCAAAGATTAGTTTCATTTGAAATTGATATATAGAAACAATCATAATATTGTAATTCTTTTATATAATATGTTAATTGTTAAATGAAAGAGAAATATTTTAGAATAAGGCTATAGAATAGGAAGGGTATTTGTGCAAAATATCAGTTATTCTGATGACTGTGGTGAGGTATAATTATATATATATATATGTGTGTGTGTGTGTGTGTGTGTGTGTGTGTGTGTGTGTGTGTGTGTGTGTGTGATGTGTGTGTGTGTGTGTGTATGTGATATGTGTGTGTGTGTGTGTGTGTGTGTGTGTGTGTGTGTGTGTGTGTGTGTATAATAATTGCTACACATATTCAATGTGAAATTCGAAATTTATCCGTCAAAATGAAATTGTTGAACAAAAATAATAAATCAATATATAAATGATAGAATATAATGATTCAACCAAAATAATGAAAAAGAAAACAATGTAACTTGGAAATTGAATTCCATAACGCTAAAGGGAAAAAACTTCAGGAATCGTTTCTTATAAATATCATGAAATTATTTTTAACTCAACAATATTATTGGCATATTCTGTCAGTTGATTTTATTGATAATATTGAATGATTGATTTTGGATTTCTAGGCTGATGAAAAATATCTTTCCTAGTCAAGTATTGCGTTTCAAAAAGTGTCTTGAATTTTTTTAAAACTTGTGTTATATGTTTTATTCACATAGTTTCATGAAACAACGGGTCATTTCACATTTAATATGCACACATATGTATATATATATACATCTGTGTGTATATTCTAGAAAAATTATTATCATATAAATGTATTAAAACAAAAGTATTTTACTTAGGAAATATAAACTTAAATACTCTATATTTTTATTTTATATATTAATAAATTATTTAAAAGTCCTTAAATAACTAGTAACTTCACTGCCAAAAGCAATGCCATGAGAAAAAATCTAAGCTCTTTGTCTTTTAAAAATACATAATAAATTCTAAAGAAATTAAACATGGTTTCTTTCAAAACATCATGAAAATATTGATTGACAGATGTTATCTACAATATTCTTTGTATTAATATGTACAAAAAGAAAATGTGTATTAATTATCTAATTTCTAATATTTAATTTTCTATTAATATTTCTTGAAATACAATTAAGATGTTTCCATTCTCCGTTTCTTAATTTCTTATTTCAGTTTTCAAATGTCTACAAGTTTTTAAAATATCTTACATACTTAAAAAACTGAAACAAAATAATTATTCTCGTGTATGCAGTCAATTATATAAATTAATTTTCTTATTTTAATGTTTCTGATATACATTTCTCAAATTAAATTTAATTTAATAACCCATTTTTGTAAGAATGTTATTATCACTTATATTTTTATCTGGCATGAATATTTAATTTTTGATTTTAAAAACATTTAATTAGTTTTAATAAAATAACACCATAAAAATTGGTAACTGAAGTATATTGGTGCATTGTATTAAAATATTTTTTTAATGTTTTAATTCATGCATAAATTTGATTCAAGATACCTTTTATATTAATTTAAGCGCAATTAATTTAAATTAATTTCATGTATTATAAAAATTTTTTAAACAAAAAAGATATTTTCATAATTTCAAGCCATGAAACCTTTTTTGTTTAGTAACTACTTCCGCTTTGTGCATATCCTTTGTAACATTTCGAAGAATGATAATTAATTGAAAAGGATATTTAAAAAAAAATCCTTAAATTTAACGAAATTAATTTTTTTGATATTCCTGGAAATTATTAAATAGGCATATTATGCTAGTATATCTTTGAAATAAACTTCTTTTATTAGTTTAAGAAAATTTTACTTTCTTGATTGGAAATTTAAGTTATACCTGTGTGTTTGTTTATAATTTGCCAATATATTTTTAAAGAATAGTGTCTAGACAGATATTGCACGTTAACATTTTAGAAAATATATTTATAAAGCTCTAAATAAATCATCGTTTAAAAATATTCTTTAATGTAAATTATTTTTAATTAATGAAATATGAATTTTTTTATAAAACTTGATAATCTTTACAATAGCACTGTTACAATGTTAGCTAAATTAGGAAATGTTTTGTACATAATACTTTGCCTAAGTTTGCACATTTCCTAATTTACAATTTCTTTAATTAAACTAGCTATTTTTGTGCATAATTAAACATAGTTTACAGATATAAAATATAATGGTAGCAGCAAAAAAAACCAAAATACAATCACAATGTTTTCCATGGTAACACAACTATTCTATAATTAGGCACTTTTCTATAAAAATATTTTTATTAAACCCTTTACTGTTTTTATTTTAAGTTTTGTTTGCTGCTACAAAGATATTAAAATATTTAAGACATAAATGAATATACTATATGATATCAAATTTTTGTTTTCTCTAATATCAAAAGATAATTTATTTTAAATCCATACATACTGCATTTGAGAAAATTTATGCTACAAGAAGAAAAGCAGCTATTTTCAAATGTTCAGTTTTTCAACGCATATATGTAAAATATACAGCAGTAGTGACATTTATATGTTTAAATGAAGAAATTGCAGGGAATGTTTTCTCCACTTAAACTGCCTCTGAACGTTCTTTCAAGTTAAAGAATTATGATTTTACACCTCGAGCATAAAGGAGAAATTTTAAATTATTTTTCATGTAACATGTATTGAAGAATACTAAAATTGCGTTCATCACGTCATACTATTTGTACTAATATTGGTTGATCTCATGATTCTTTACAGGATATAGAATCGAAGAGTTCGGGGGTAGTCAACCAGAAATACTGAAAGCCTGTTCGTATCTCAGGTGCTCGGTACCACTAACAGGTCATTATGATATATATGTTGCCCAGTGGTCTTAATGAATATTCTTGCTATTTCATATGTGTCTTCAGTCAATTAATGGAGTCATGACCAGAAAAACAAATGCCTGATTAAACATTTAGAATATGAATGCAGAAAAAAATATTGAATTCTAGGTGAACATTGTTAAGAATCTCTTCTTCCGATTTGAGAGACTTTCAATTGAGTCTCAAGAAGTTAAAACTGAAAACCGGGGAGTCAAAAAGTTAACCATGAAAGCATGAGTGACTAACTTCTTGCTCAAATAGCAATCAAATTTTAATTATTTTCTGTGTGATTATTTGTAAACATGAGTAAACTGCTGTGTCTTTGTATATGACATGTTTGTTTAAATATAATAAATAATTAACTTATAAACAATTCTTGTTTTGATACGTCACAACATACTTTTCTTGAGTAAGATCATGATGATCGCAGGAGAGCTTACAATGATGTGATAAATGGATGAATCTTCAGCCATAAATGTCTTGACATCATCTTCTTAAGCATTTCTTCTTTTGGTATCATATAATTAGGAGAGAGCAGGAAGAACGCATATTGAGCCTGCATTCAACACTGTCATATTTTTCCATCATATAGAGGGATGGTATGAAGATGTCATTTGTTACACGTCTCGATCAGCTCTTGTTCTCATTCATGGCGTATTGCACAATGATTTCTATATTCCTGATGCCTTAAGATCAGTAGCTTTACTCCTCACCCAAAATCTCTGAAGAGTTTGTTTCAGCAAGGCAACGCAGAACCCAATATCGCCTTTTTAAACTGACCTTCTTTTTGACCTTCTTTGATACAAAAACTGTTTGTCTGCACCATGTGTGACCAGTACTTTTTAAATACCTCACCAATAAAAAACATCTGAGCAATAATTCTTAAATGATTTGCTCACTACAACACATTAATCACTGAAGTGCGTTTGATTTCCCTTGGACATTGAGTGAGTAGTTGTATCTAGACATTATATCCAAACTTAATAACTAGTGTTACTATAGACAAAAGCCTTTTTGAATCAATATATTTTTCTGAGTCAATTAGAATATTTTAAGCCAAGCGTGAAATTTTTTATGTTTGAATGTCTTATTTGTATGTCAAATTGAAAGCATAGTTGTAAGTGAAGTACTTTCCACTCCATTTGAGAAATGATGCTTGGTTGTTTTCCGCATTTATCCACTTTAATTAAAAATAAGTGCTGAAAAACATATCTCGTTAGCCTTACTTAAACAAAACTGTAAAAATAAAAATAAAAACATTTTCAATTCAAAGCATATTTGAACTTTCTTTCTTGTAATCAGGAGTTACTACTTAAAATTTCATAGGCCTCCCGTCAGTAACATTTTAAAGATTAATTTGTATAACAACTACAAATAGGTAAGGAATATTAATTTAAAAACGCTATAAAAATTATAAATTAAAAACAACAGTGACCAAGACATGGAAAAATATGCTTAATCCAGATTTTGAGGAAATACGCAATTTAAGCGTAATTTAAGTTAAAATCAGCATTTCTAGTATATCTAGGCATGGCAATTTTTGACAAGATTCTTGGCTACTTGGAGACCTTCATGAGATGTTTTGCGTCTTGTGATAATAAATATTTCTGGAAAAATCCGTTACTGAAGCTCTAGGATCAATATTAAGTGAGATAGTCTAGAACCTGCCAGAAATAATGGCGAAACTTATATTTTCCCAAATCAATTGTAAATATGACCACTCGACATACATGTCTTAAATGTTAGTCTAGTAAATATTAGCTGTTGTCTATCTGAGGTATCAGACTTCTGTGTTTGGAACCTGTTTGCTATTCTATTAATTGAATTAAAGCTGTGTAATTCTGACTTCTATAGCTGAAATTTCATGCATTCTGTTGAAATTGTGAAAAGTAAAATTATTGGGATTTTTAATGGATTGTCCTATCTATTCTCAATTAACATGAGATCTCAGACACGTTGCAAAAGTTATCTTATTCTCACTATACATATTTTGATTCCTTAACCTTATTTAAATGAAAAAGTTGAGACTTAATTTTAGTGTAAGCATAGCAAAGACAATACTATTTAATTTTAAATATAATTTATTAGTATAAAATGCATGAGCTTAATATTTCTATTTAAATTTTAGTAATGCAATATTGTCTCTAAATGATGATGAATATAAATAACTTAAAAAATTTCAATTAACTCTCATATTTAAAATTTCAGTTTCAATACTTGAAAATAAATATTTAATAATGAAGATTATTTTTAATAGACATTTAAATCTAACACTTGCGACTGAAATTTGTATCTTGGCATAATTTTTAATAAAAATGCATAACTTTTTCAAATATTTAATGTTAAGTTTAAAATTATTTTCAAAGAGTATTTAAAAAATTTATGATATATAAAGCATTAATTCGCATCATAATTACTTTGATTCATTAAATTAAAATATTCAATACGTATAGTTTTACAGAATTTCTTATATTTTACATACATTTTGCTATGCAGTTTTTTTTAAATTAAGATAAATATAAAATAGTTTGTGTGTTCCTTTCAATGTGAACTGTCATTAAATATTCCATCAATTGTAGAAGGAATATTTAGTATTGGTCAACAAAAAGAAATGGTAAAAATTTTTAACAATCTATAATAAATACACCTTATGTAATATTATAGTTTAAAATATTTTTTAAATATTTTTCAAATAAAATTTTTATCATGTTATTTTATAAATGAATTTTTCAGCAAATAAAAATTTAAATTTTATTATATTATAAATGTAAAACATAGCTTTTAGTTTCTCACTTTTGTTAAATTTTCTTACAAATTTCTATATATTTTGGTTGAAAAGGAGACAGTATAGTTGTTTTAACTATACTTTTAATTATTTATTACTCTAGAAAGGAAACAAATGTATTTAATGTAAAACTTAATGGCATTAAATACATTTAAGAAATTTGTAATTTTCTGACCTTTGTCTTGATATACTATTTATAACCATACTTTTTATAGTCTAAAGTATAGTTTATGGTGTGACATATTTTGATATATTTTTTAAGAATATACTTCCTATTATTTGATCATATTTTTGTTTATACTTTCACAGGTAACCAAGAAATATAATACATAAAAGTAAATGGCGTTGAATGTTAATTTTTACAAATTATAGCTATACTATTCTTCATAAAATTTGAAAAAAAATTTAAAAAAATTTCTTTTTAATTTTATATTTTGTGCATTTTTTAAATAAATATATAATGTGTTAAAAGATTTATGAAATGTTAATGCAATAAATTCACGAAACATTTACAAATCAGCTAATTTAGAAAATATATTCTTCAGTTTTTGCAGATTAATGCTTGTAATTAATAATATCTGATTCATCTGATATGTCAAAGTTAATTTGACTTCTTATTAATCATGAGATTATATTTATTTTAATTAATAATTTATGAGAATTTTATTCTTTAATAATTACTACTGGATACTGCAAAATTTCATATTTTGTTTAAAAACGAGAATACTAGTAAATAATTATCATATGTTTTCTGTATTATTTTAATCTAAAACAGTTAATCAGTTAATGTATGTGTTTTATTTAAGAAGATCATTATTGTCAAAGTTTTTAATACTTTAAATAAATTATCCATAGATGGCTGTAGAATTTGTACAATGCTGAAACAATACTGATTCTAAAAAATAGATGTGCTATTCAGGAATGAAGTTTTATTACTTAAATAAAAAATCTGAAAATTAATTTTGTGAGGTATTTCAAGAATCATTAAATGTGTATTAAGCAAACACATTCTTTATAAATAAAGTTTTCTCGCCAATTTTTACATTCATTATTCCTGTAATCAATATAAAAAATATTTATAATTTGTTTGTAACACTCAACTTCATCGAAGATTAATTAATTGAAATAATTAAAAATGGTACCGAAAAATATATCGTTGAATGCTTTAATAAATGGAATAATTTATGTAAAAAATTTAGATTACTGTCAGTATTTTCACATAATATTTTCACATTTTTTAATTCCTGTCGTTTCCTTATACGTGAATTTAATTTTTAGTTATAACTATACGTAGTACCTAATTTTAATAATAATAACATCAAACTTAAGATAAAACTATTTTTAGAGAATGTATCTAATTAATTTTATATAGCTTGATGTATGACGGTATGTCATGAAAATTGCCTGTCTTCAATAAAGTAAATCTCAGAAATTAGAAATAAGTAATCACAATTTAAAAAGATTATATTATGAAGGCTATTGCTTATAAAATAATCAATCATATAATGCAATTTTTGAAAGCATTCCCAATTATTTTATCAGCAAAACTTTGATAACTTTCTAGTATTTAATAGAAATAAATATACATTTTAGAGACTTATTTGTTCCGAAGTGTAAATTTACAAGCCGTAGACATTTAATTTAATTTATCTCTGTCATTAACAATAAATTAAATTCATTCCTATCATTCTTTACTCACCACTGATTGATTATAATCGGGTATGATGGAGTTTTGACTACGGTTATATCTAGCTAGACCTTGGTAAAACTATTTGTTATAGGCAATGATCAATTTTTTTTTATTTGGAAAAACAAAACTATCTCCCTGTGCACCAAGGAATACCACACAGGGCCCGAAGGTACAACAAATGTACTACAATACAACGCCAAATAATACATGAGATGAAAAAATAATAATAAAAGAAGGCAGAGAAAAAAAGAGATATAAAAATGAAAAAGGAATTAGATAACAGCATGGATAAATTTTACAAAAAATTCAAAATTCTCTTTCTTAACTAGGTCCAACATAATCGGGAGTCACCTGTTATTTAAGTCTTTAGAAAGTTCGTTCCTTACTTCTGAAACAGATGGGCATTCAAGAAGAATGTGAGAAGGGTTGTCACTCTCAGAGTTGCACTTGCACACTTCACTGTTTTTAATGTGGAAACGGTGTAGGTAGCTATTGAATTTCCCATGTCCAGTGAGGAATTGCGTAATTTTAAAGTCAGTGTAAAACAAGTAGTTCTTAATTCTGCATTGAACTGAAGGGAAAAAATATTTGGTCCACTTACAATTAGGAGAGGAAACGAAACCTGAGTTCCATTCTGTGATAATCTTCTAATAATTAATATATATATGTATATATATATATATATATATATATATATATATATATATATATATATATATATATATATATATATATATATCAGGCACAAATATTATTTCAATCAACTGTAATAAAGAACTATAAGATTTCAACTTTTAAGAAAATAGATCTAAAGAAATTTAAACTAAGACTATAAATTTTTCTAATGAATGACTGGTGTAAAGTGATCATAAACGCCTAGTTTTATCAATTTTTTAAAATGCACTCTTAAATTTACATTCTATATGTTAGACTAAATATAAAAAAAAATATCTAATTATCTCATTGTAGCAAATAAATTTATTTCTCAATTTCTGAATTAATTTAATACTATTTAAAACAAGAAAGATATTATAATTTTGCTTTATTGTTTAAAGTTATTATATTATTTTTAACTAAAAGTATAGTTAAACATTTGTTATAATTTCAAATTCTATGAGAAGTCGAATTTATCAATTATTCTGAAGAAAAGTTAATCAAAAGTATCTAACGTTTTATTTATTTTTATTTACACAGAATTATTTAATATTAACCTAATGATATTTTAATGTATAAGAATGACTGTCTCAAATATTTATGTTATATTGTAGCTTCAATGTTGGAAATTGTTGAATTTTAAAAATTTTATAGAATGTTTTGGAAAATAATAAACAACTGAAATTTTAAAAAATGGTTTTTACATAAGCATCTCTCTCTGCACCCGAGAGAGAGAGAGTGATTAAAACTTCAGATTTTAAAAACAAAAAATATTTTCATTAATATAAAGTTTAATCTTTTAAAATTACTTGCTGCAAATATCAAATGAATGCTGGATTTCAAATGAATAGAAGATTAGGTAAAATTCAATGTTTATGGATTTGAAACTGAATTGTTTTTTATTGAAAATAGGAGCAAAAATAAAGAAGTTTATAATGATTACTCACAAATATAATAGAGACTATTTTGAAAATTAATTTACCGCAATTATTTGAAGCATATGCTTCTAATTTTTGAAAGTATATTTTAAATAATTATTTTTGAAAATTAAGTATCCTAATCTGACTAGCTAGATGACCGAATGTAGTACATTAAATGTAAAATTTTTCGGATATGTAACGGAACAGACCTTGTTATCTGTTCTCAAATAAGTTGATAACAACGCATTCTAAGGGCTTTATTCCTGCTATTCTATCTTACAGCTCATTTAGCTCCATTGTGTTAACTTCGTAACAGATATTAAATCTCTTAGATTGCACCAAGTTGAACAATTCATATCACAAACAGATTTATTTATTATATATGTTTACACATTTAAGATATAAAAGTTCAGCCAATATGAATTTCATATGATACATTACTTATGTTTAGCGTAATATAATAATATTCCCAAAGTCTCACGCTGTCAAATGTTAATTGAATTTTAATGCAGAAATATTTCTAAAAATGTAACAATGACTATATTCTTTTTATCGTATCATTTCTTTATAATATTGACTAGAGTCCTTGCTCTTAAAAATAATCAATATGTAAAAAGAAAATTTTGTAAAGGGAAATATACACTCATGCAAATTCTTTATATATTTTATTTGCCATTTATATAAGCTTCATTGTTATGATTTTTATTTTCATGTAAAATTGTATTTATTAAAACAAGCTAAATTTCATGTGATTCGAACCTAAATATTATGTTTTAAGTGTAACCTCTAAGAACCAACACTTTCACATAAAAAATGAATAAAATAATTTTATATGATTCTCTTATTCATACCAAGCATTTTGCAAAAAAGAGATTTGGGTTACAATTTATAATTTGTTTGCTGACTTCTGCGAAATACAGTGATATTCCTAAAAACAACTAAATTTGGATGTTTGGTTATTTTTTAATAAGTTCGAATTTTTTGTTGATTTTTCATAATTTTGCTTAAAAAATGTTTTTTAAATGTTGTCATATCTCTGAATATTTAATTAACGTATTAATACAAAGTGAAAGAGTATTTTTCATATTACACGAAATTTTAACACACTTAATACTAAACTCTGTCAGCAAAATTTGGATGATAGTCTCATAAATATACTTCACCAAGGTCACGAAAATTGTTGTTGTTGCCTTAGAAATAATAGTACCTCTGGGATGGGTTTTATCTGGAGACTACAAAATTAAGAGCCTCATAATGCAAATATAATCTGTTTTATTAAAAAATATATAAAATGTTTCGTGTAAAAGAATTTGATTGGGAGGCATTTTATTTTAAATTAAAATATTTGGTATAATTATTTTTGATATCATAAGAATTGTAGCACATTTCCTTGAAATAAGTAAATTTTAGAATTTTTTTCTGAATTAAAATAGCACTTTCTCTTGAAATAAATTTTAGAAATGTAATAACTAAATTGTTATCAAGTTGTAGAATACAATTTGAAATCCATAAGTGGTAATGACTATCTCACTGTACAATGAATGATAGGATAGGCTGTATAGTGAAAAGAACAATTATCTACTGCATCATTTTATATACATGGAAAATATGTTCCGAATTACATACCGTTTTTTTTTTAATTTGTACGCATAGTTTCAAAATTACCCTGATCATTTAAAAAAAATATTCTTTCTCTATCACGGATTATCTATCATTAATGCTTCTAATTTTTTTAATATCACAAACTTCTTACAGCAGCTTAAAATCATATATTAATCTTTCTGCAAACAAATATTTTAAAATGACACTACAGTTCCGAAACTGAAAAAGCATATTTAAGTGATTAATATCTCTGCAAAACATAATCAAATTTATTTATCAATATTTGTCATGATGATTTTGAAATGGAAGTTTTTCATATATTAAATTTAAAATATATATCAACTATATTTAATTAATTAGAAAAATAATAGAATTACAATTTCAAAAAATATTATATTTTAAGTAAAATAAGAAATATTTATTTATGTTCGGCTTTTCTGTAACTAAACAATAAGTGCAAGTTAACATGCTAAATTCAATTGTACCTGTAAAGAGATAACTGTTTAATATACATTTATGTATTTAGCTTATCAGAATTTAATTTGTTATCTCAATTTGAATCGCAAATAATATTTTGATAGCTAACGCACTTAATTGCGAAAAGCTCATCTAAGTAAATATTGTAATGTGAATATGATGGTTCAAGGAAACGCCTTTCTAGTCCCATTTTGATTACTTCTAATTTCCGGAATGATCTTGAAAACGTGTTTCCTTGAGTCATTCATTAGCAACGGAAATTAATTTCATTCACTAGTCATTTCTTATTCACAATGCAATCAGGAATTAAATCAAGTGTTACACATTTATAATACCCTCATAATGTGCTAGTGTACAAAACCTCATTCTAAAAATAAATTTCAATTAATTCTTTGATCATGTTAAATAGTTATTCCTGAATATAATTGTACATTTTATTCGGTACACTGCATAAATTTCCTGTTTTAAAGTATTCTCTAAACATAAAACCTATCTCTTAGTTCAAATTTTCGATTACAGCATATATAATTAATATAAAGTACAATTAATGATTATTTGAACTCTTAGTAAAGTTTTGTAAGCTGCTATTTAAGTGATCTTCCCGCTTCAAGAAATAAGTATGTGTAATAAGTTTCCCTATTTTAAAATTATCCTCTATTGTTCACCATTAGAGACAGAAAAAAACATTTATGGCCTCAGAATCATCTTCATAATAATCACAATGTAATTATATTTCTGCTCCGTAGTCAGACAATTTACCCGGGAAAAGAATTTAAGCCTATAAATGTTCCAACTTCGTGAAAAGAATCCATCACTGTGAGATCACTTAGATTTCCCTGTCAGGCCAGAGTAATACAACAGTAGCTCCCCAGTACGGTAATGCACTGTCTTGCAACATAATTATATTTAAAAATTACAGCATTTACTATTTTGGCTTTTTGAAAATAGTTTTTGCTTCTTCATTAAATGCAGTGAATATATTGTAACATTAATTAAAAGAAACCAAATTCAAAACTAAGTATATAACTAAAGAGAGTTTTCAAGCCATATACACCTCATTTGATTTCTGTTTAGTTAATCTATACATTAGATTTCATTTTATTGTGCAAAATATTATTTTCAAGTGTTGCTATCAAATAATTTTGCAATGTAAGCAATTTTGGGCATTAAACTGTAGAAATTAAATGTTCTTGTTTTTTTGTAAGTTCAAGTCTAAATTTAAAAACATGAAATTCTCTAGCACAGAAGTTATGTTCAATCCGAAGTGGTATGATTACTTTTCAGTACATCATATCTTGTAACATTTACTTATTTCGGTAGGCCGTAAAAAAGAAAGAATTTATGATATAAAAACAAAATTTTTGCTTCTACTTTTATTGCATTAGTTTTCTTTTTCTAATTTAAAGGTTGATAAGAATTTAGCTTGCATTATGTAAACTTTTATTTAGACTTCATGTTTTCACTCTTAAATTAAAACTTTCGAAATGATTTATTTAGCTTTTTGCATTTTGTTTTATTCTAGTATAATTTAAAAAATATCCATTGTAATTACTTTGAAATAAATAATCTATTCCGAAAAAAATGTTGATAAACACTTCTCTTTGATAAATTTAAGGTGAATAATCACGGGATGCATTACGTGAGAATATTTATGGGATGCATCTCTTATAAATTCTTTGATGTATGTGTAATATTATTTAAATGGAACAAAATGAAGAGATAGCCTATATTTAATTTATGCAAAATAATACAAATGCGTTACTTTTGGGATAATTTATTTAATTTTTTTAAAGAAATTATTTTAAAATTGTTCTTATAAATGATGATTTTAACTTTAATTTTGCCCCTAACATCATTTGTTCTAAAATATCAAAAAATTGTTTTTCATGCTTGCCACCTGTATCTCCTGTATCGCTATTTATTATTACTCATTAATACACATTTAGGTTTTTTTAATTAGTTTTAATTTTATAAAATTTGTTTTAAAATCTAGTAGAAGTATTCTTTTTTTTAGAAAAAATTACTTTTACCTTTTGAACAATTCTATATATTTCTTAAATGGAATACATTTTCGAGACTTGCTTAAATTATTTAACTATATTTAAAGCAGTACTTTATACTGTTCTTTTATTATACGTACTATGTATAGTTAATGAAGAATCTGAGGAATTAATTGACTGGGTATTTAAAAAAGGAAATTGATGAAATCTATATTTTTGTCATTGTAATTAGTTCTGAATACTTAAATTTTAAAATCAAATTTAGTTTGAGAAATGTTTCGAAATGTAATCACTTACGATTGAAATTCAAAAGTACTTAGTAATTTCAAAACTGGGTTGAGTTTTGTATGCATTAAAAGGGGGAAAAAGAATAATTTAAAACGAAACGACATTTCAAAGGTTGATATTAAAAGGCTGATAAAAGATCTGATATTAAATGTCAGACAAAAATAATTAGTCAAATTACAAGTTCTCTAATACACGCGTGTTAAAAAGTATTTTCTAAATATAGATTGTAAATAGAAATATTTTTTCATGTATATCAAAGGTATTTCATCTCTGAAAACATTTCACAACTCACATTCTCCAATAATACACTTTTCATATGAGAAAAGTTGTTATTGAATATTTCTCGTGTATCTCTCAAGTCATATTCAAAAATTATTTAGATCAAATGTTTATAAAATTTAATTTTATAGACACTAATTAATAACTCAAAAATGTGAATTCTTCTGATTGGTATTGTACAAAAGATGCAATGATAAATATTATTTTCTAAAAATACATAATGCCCAGTCTGGTTGCAAGTTAATTGGAAGAATAAGGTTATTCTGTTCTCTAGGAAGTTATTTCCTAACTTCGAACACCCACACTTTAATTAATTTCGAATGTTAATAAAAACATTTTGAAAAGAAATTTATTCAATGATATTGTAAATTCTTGTATATTCAAACTTTAAAGTTTTCCTCTGTTACTAAAAATACTTTTTGGTGATTAATAATTTGAATTAAATATTAATACAAAGAATATCAATTTTCTACAAGAATATAAGAACATTTTTTTTTATTTTCGAAAAAACACATTTTAATCTTATTTTATAGATCAAATAGTTAATCTTATTTTACTTTTTATGTTTAATAAATGCCGTGTGTACATTTTTTAACATATCTTCATAAAATATTTGGAAAGGCAGAAAACAATATAAGCATATAATAATTATTAATAATTTAAATTTAAAAAATAGTTTGAAATTTTCACTAAATTGTACCAGTTTTCTACTTTTTTTAAAATTATATGCCTATACTTCATTCTTTTTATGGTGTTAAATTTGGCAAATATGTCATCCATGGTTATAATTGTGAGGAAAATTCTAGCGTTGATGCAGAAATCTAAAAACTATTATTTAATCTTCAATTATTAAATTTTATCATTAAATGTTAACCATTAAAATAATCATTACCATATAGTTAATAGAAATTTTAATCTGAACTAATGATCATTTCGCAACACTATTTTCAAGAAAGCACTGACTATTAACTAATATTCCTCATTCCACTCTAGATTTTAATATATATTGCTACTTATATAAGATGGAGAGTTGAAGAATTGTTCTTTTAAGTTTACTAGAAATTTTTTTCATTAATTTAATTGATGAGATTTCCTCCTTTACAGAACTTATTTTTATTTTAAACTTTTATTCAGTTCTTGTGATAGTAAAACTTTTGCATAGGTTAATTAAAACCCAATTGTTTAAAATAGAATATATTTTACTTTACTTTCATCAATTATGGAAATAAGTAGAATCAAAAGTAAATATAAACATTATATTTGTTTTTTAACTATAAATAATATAGATGGTTTTATTCTTTTTCAATTGCTTTACTTAAGAAATATAACAGGATTAATATCATTTTAAAATATACATATTTACCTTCATAAAATTTAAATTGTTTCGATAGATATTTACTTCACTATAGTCAATCTAATGGAATTTGGGTAATGCTTTGATTTTCTGTAATATGTTTACAGTAAACGAAATTCTGGACATTAAATATCTGAAATCATATGAAGTTTATTAAATTGTATGTAAATATTGAAATATTTTCTGTTAAAAAATAATCACTGAGTGACAAACTAATCAAACCAATTTGATAATGAATGTGTGAACTTTCTTTAGTAAACTTCTGCATTCTGTAAAATATTTTTAAAGTTTGCTTGGTATGTTCGAAATTTCTGAAGTACTTAATTTTAATGTTTACTAAAATTTTACATTTTAACTCTGCAAATCATTTGAATAAAGGATTTGTTAAAAATAATTTACATTAATTATAAAAATATTTTAATAAATTCTTAACTAAAGTGGACTAAATATTAGGGCAACACTAAATATAAAAATCAAATATTAGGAACATGATAAAACAGAACATTTTTAATGGGTATGCTTAAAAATTATGCTGTTTGTTACAAGTGAAAAATAGTGTTTCTTATGATTTTTCTATAGTGTACTTAACGATTTAAGATAAAAAAGTCGGAAAATATTTCTGCAATCATAGCATAGACAAATCTGACAAAGTACAACAATAAATCAGCTAAATTAATAACGAATTCTCATTTATTTAACAGTAATACTGTTACGAAAAATAAAATGTAGTAAATTCGTAACGTATTACAGAGAATAAAAATGTTTACTTTTGATAGCTTTTGTCTTTCAAAGTTGCTTAAACTTTATATATTTGTCAAAAATAGCACAAGCAATCTTCAATCGAAATTGCTGACTAGTCTCCCATAAAAATGAATGCATAGCTTGACTTCACCATATTATTTTGAAAGAAACTACTTTCGGATATAAAGTATTGCTTATATGCTTCTGATTTAGTGACCATATTTCATAAACTTGGAAATATTTTCTTCACTTCTTATCAAATATATAAAAAAGCTGACTTAATTCTTGCTGAACATTTTTTTGCATTGTAATAAATTTTTATTTATTACATTGTCATATTTTTTATTTCGAATAATCAAAACAATCATTCACTGCTTATATTATCCTTTTATTTTAGAAAATTATTAGTAATTTGTATATATTGTACACCTAATATAAAAGTTTATAGCTTAAATAGATTTTTTTAAATATTTGCTGAGACCTTTTCTATGTTGGGAGAGAATATTTATATTTTAATGTAAGGTATATATATTTTTTGCTGACACAATTGTATTGTCTTTTATAATGAAAATTTAGTTTTGATTATAAAAGAGAAGCTATTTAAAATGAGATTATTAATCAGCCTTTTGAGAGAAACACGTAAAACTTCTAAGCCTAATACAAAAGTTCATTGGGTTTTAGTAAAACTAGTATATTTTCAGTGAAAGGTCTCGAGTTCAATTCCCATGATTATTAATGATAGGAAATGAGTACTAGAATTCAGG
The DNA here is from genome assembly GCA_037975125.1 of Latrodectus hesperus. Taxonomy (NCBI): domain Eukaryota; kingdom Metazoa; phylum Arthropoda; class Arachnida; order Araneae; family Theridiidae; genus Latrodectus; species Latrodectus hesperus. The sequence continues at coordinate 105,319,206 of CM075850.1, read as the reverse complement.
TTATTGCATGGATATCTCTCACAATTGAAACTTGACTTTTTCTCCTTGAAATACATAAATACCATCCACTATATTTGAAAATGCATTTTTGGTTTTCTTTAATGTGAAACACATTTCCAAAAAATAATATTTCAACTAATAGATATTTACGAACAAATTTATTTGTTTATATTTCCCAGAGTCCTAACTTTCATTTTATTTATTGATTTATTTTCTTGTTTAATTAAAATCAGAAAGGTAAGTTGATATTTCTAATGATTACCAAATAATGTTTATTTTTTCTTACAAGAGAAAAAAATTATATTTATTTTCTGCTGTGAGTTTTGTTGCAAATCTGCTCACTCTTTCCGAATACAGAAATAAATCCTCTGCACCAAAGTAATGAATCATTCCACAAGATAGAAGAATCCCATTTTCCTTCTCAAAATGTATTACAAACAAATGTAAGATTTAATATTCCCTATGATCACTCACATATTAAAAAAGAAATGCAGCCAAATCATATGTTTGGGGAGGAACTGTATGTTCAAGGTAATAATATTAATGATAATTATTTCATTTCAACTCAAAAATATATTTAAAACTAATAACAATTTCTATACTATCAATCAATAACATTTTACTCTTGAATTTATGAATTTATTTTTAAAGTACATTTTTGTTTGGATGATATTTTAAACCAAACCGTTTTTATTTGCTTACAATAATTTTAAATTTGGTCGTTGATTTTCTAATCAAAATGCATCAGATTTTTAATATTAATGAATTAATTCATTGAAAATTATACTTTACCTAAACTAATATTTAACCATTTATATTAAGAAATATTTTATAAATGCTTTGATATCTACAAATCAACTATTAATAAAAAATATTTTTATGTATAAATTTCTTTTAAAAACATTATATAGAACTTTTGTATAATTGTGTCTTCTTAAATTAAAAAAGATTAATCATGATAGAGCGTGGAGCTAATTATTAGAAATTTTCAAATATTATAATTACTAATAAATCATATTAATGAAAAAACTTGTTTCCTAATTTCAGTTTTATAAATTTTTGAAATAGATTTGCTTTAAGAAAATAGATTGAATAAAAAATTTTATAAACTGGTATATATACATACATATATATATATATATATATATATATATATATATATATATATATATATATATATATATATATATATATATATATATATATATATATATATATATATATATATATATATATATATATATACATATATATATATATATATATATATATATATATATATATAAGTTGACCCAGCCACGCGTTGCAGTGGCTGAGTTTTTATAATACATTGAATCAATTTTTTACTAATTCTTGGGTACAATCAAATTAATATTTTCTAAAAAATTTAAAATAGGTTCATTCATATGAGATTAAAAATAAAACGTTTCGCAAAAATTTAAAAGTAATAGGTAAAGTATCGAAATTTTGAAATTAAGCACAAATCAACATATACTTTCTGAATTTACATTTTATTCATCTTATATTAAATTATAGTTGGTAATCAGTGACTTACTTATAAAATATACTATATAAATTAAAAACATCTAAAAATGAATTGTTATAAATGAGGTAGATAACATTGACATCGAACTATTATTTTTTCAATTTTTAATTATTAAAACTAAAAAAATTTTTCGCGGTATTATACTGAAATAAAAAAAATTAAAAGAATTTATCATTTGAATAAATAAATTAGATCAAAATGTTCTACTGAATAAATTAATAATTATCAAGTTATAAAATAAAAATAAAAAAAATAAAAGGCTGTCAAGAAATACTTACATGTTTTGGAGGTGGTATGAAAATTAGTAGAAAAAAACAGCAATAAATAAAATTTTATTTTACTATTTATAATATTAAAAATATTCAAACTGAACACGCACAATAATAACACAATACAAAGTATAATTATGAAAGTGATTCACAAAAAATTGTTATAGTATGATTATACATCATGAAAATATATGTATCATGAAAATATATGAAAATATATATGAAAATATATGTACATCATTAAAATATAATAATAAAAATATATGTAAATTCTATATTTAACCACGCGATTGCGCGCGGACGTTAATTTTCTCGAAGATGTATAATCTAGAAAAATAAACACGTCGCCATCTGCCGAATACCTGTGCAACTTAGATGCTAAACCGCCATCTATTAGGAACTTACAGAACTAAACAATAAATAAACATTAATGTCGTATAATAAATATTGAGAATAATAATTAAGAGATAAAAAACTATTCTATCTTTTAAGTTGGACTATATTATAAGTGGTTACAAAATTTTATCAAAATCCGTTCAGTAGTTTCGGAGTTTATCGGGAACATACATCGTGACACGAAAATTTATATATATATATATATATATATATATATATATATATATATATATATATATATATATATATATATATATATATATATATATCTTTATTTTCAGTTTTTATACTTTCACTGATTTTTTACTATAAATAGTTAATCAATATTTTAACGATGCATTTAATCATTAATCATAACAACTTAATTTTTCATCAACAACTACTTTTTAAGGTGTGTATTTTAATTTTCGTATTATAACTGAATGAAATCAGAACATTAAGACCATAATTCTTTTAGAAAATAACAAAAATTTTAAAATTTATTTTTCAAAAAATAATGTGAACAATATTTTTCAAAATAATCTCCATAAATTTGTAAAATGCGATTGATTGAGTTCACGAATGAATTACATCGATTATTTAATATTATCTTTTAATGATTTCTGACAAATAATTTGGAGGCTGAAAAAATTAATCTTATATATTAGAGTAAAATTTAGAAAGAAAATAATTGTTCATCAAAAGATACTTTAGTTGCAATAGATTTTTAAAGCTCATTATATATTCAAATCTTTTCTCCAAAAAATACTTATATATTCATATTATTTGAACATACTTATACTGAACATAAAATGGATTTACTACTTTAATTTTCCTAAATGCATGGTATTACAGACAGTATCTATTGCTCTGATTTTTAATAGCTATGTATCTAAGCAACTGATAACAATATAATAAAACTAATAACAATATTTTACAGTTGAACAGTAACATTTAAAGATGATTTGCCTATATAAGAACAAATATAATACAGTTATGTACATTTTTTCCATTTTATTTCAAGTCAAAATAAAGCACATGAAGATTTTCCTTCAGAAGATAATCCTATTCAAATACTATTTGATTTATACAAAACTCTATATTGTTTTTCCTGAATGTTCCAAATCTAAAAGTAATGGCATCTCATAAGTAATATTAATTGATTTATTCATTTAAATTTGATAGCAAGACATTTTTAAGCTTTTTCTATTATAAACTCAGTTTATAATTGACTGAAATATATAAAAATCTTAAAAACGGATATTGCTCAAAAACAGAAGCCAAAATTATAAGAATAAATAATATGTTTATATCTATAAAATGTCAATACAGACTTCAAGAAATTTTCTAATGGAAATTTTGTAATATGATAAAAATGATTTGTGTTTGATGATTAGTGATTTAGTGTTTAATGAATTTTATTCACCAATAATGAATTTTTTGTATTAGATATAAGATGTTATATCTATAAAATGACACTGAACAGTAAGAAGTACAAACTTATGAAATTTACAGAAATTAATTTATTTCATTTTTTAAATAATTTTTTATCGTTTTGTAATAAATTTAATACATGACCTATTTTTATTATAAAAGAACAATTTATTATTCTCAATATATATTAATACATATTTTTATTCATATTCATCATTTAACATTTTAAACAAAGCCGCACATTAAAGATATATTTTAAAAGATCTATTACTTTTTCATATATAGATATATATAAATTTACTATGTAATTCTCTAAACTACTTTAACTTTTTGAATTTAATTATTCTTGGCCTATTTCTGTATTCCAACTTCTAATTAACTTTTGGTAAATTTACTTTTATTCTAATATATAGAGTATATAAAGTCACTTTGATTTGCTGGTGTTGGTATTATATCTGTAGTCCTATTAAAATCTTTTCTCCAAAAAATACTTATATATTCATATTATTTGAACAAACTTATACTGCACGTAGTTCTTTCTACTGTAGATTTGTTTGCTTTATATACTATATATATATATATATATATATATATATATATATATATATATATATATATATATATATATATATATATATATAAATATAATATGAGGATAAATGTAGATTAAAATGCATTAAGAATAATAAAATCAGTTTATTTTCAGCAAAATTTTTACTTTCATATTTATTTCATATGTCTAAGTTAAACGTTGACATACAGGATTTTATTCTTTAATACTTCGTGTATTTAATTTATCAATGTTCTTTGCTTACTTAGAATTTTGATGAAATTTTTTAAAACTTTACGAATTTCATTTACCATTGTTTGTGCAGTCGTTTTTTTTAACCCACTATAAATATGTTTAACAACAAAAATGTGTAAGAACTGAATTATTGTTAGGAATATTTTTTTAATTGTTGATAGATATATGCTTGATAAAAGAACCTAAAATCATTACTTTAAACATAAAAAATAATCTTTACCTAGCATTAAAATTATACTTTAAAACTATCTTAATTAAATATGATTATAATAGGGCATTCAATATCTGCTTTAAATCAATTAGCTCCTTGATAGGTAATCTAGTATGGCCAAAGCAAATTGCATGTACCTTGCTGTGTTAATTGACTTGAACGCAGTTTGATTATACATGTTAATTACAATATCTCCGAACTGCAGATGTCAGAGCAGTTGAAACTAACAGGTGTCAGTGATAACCTCTCAGACACAGAATTATGTAGTTATCCAGATGATTGCATCTCAGTAATTACATCGTATACTTCGGAAAATCGAGACAGTATGGTGATTTAAGTGCAATTTAACGGGATAACTAAAGCAGCATTGAATTTTAAAAATTAAAAAAGAAATATTGTATTTTCTATGTGTGTGTCTAGATTGAGATATTTATTTTATTTTTCTTAGTTCTTCACATTCAACCATTGTAATTTGATTTTTCCTTAACAGATATTTTAAATACAAAAAAATTAAATCTCATTATCGGAAAGTAATGAGTTCGAATTCAGCTAACTGACAGTCCACTGTCTTCACTAAGGGCGGCTGGTGCACGTGAAATAAATCGTGATCACAGTGTCCTCCAAGTGAAATGATACCTCTGGGTTGTCTAGCCAAGTTTCGGGGTTTCCTGACTGGTCCCTAATTCAAAAGCATGATGACTGTATTCACCTCTTTCTGTTTAACTGGAAGAGCCGAACTCAGGGAGGTACAAGAAAGCGTGCTGGCGAAACAATAACATTATGTTGGGGAAAATATTATTGCAAATATTTAACAGGATAACGTTCAAAGCTTTATCTGAAATTAAATTACACTGCTTTAATAAATTACTTTTACTTTTTACATTGATCATAATGTTAATTTAATACCTAAATTAATAGTATAAAAATAAAAGTTAATGAGAAATATTATAAATTATTTTTTAAAAAATACACATAGCTTTGTTGAATTCTCAAATGTATATTTAAAAATTAAAACTAATGCATTTGTTTTATCATATAATAACAGTATATCAAAATATGAAAACAATGATTCAATTATACTTTTGTTGTATGAATACAAATTTAGAAGTAAATTATTCGGCAAGTGTATAAGTCTGTATAAAATTTTTACATTTAACTTTAAAATGTATAAATGTAAACCAATTTGAACTTTCCATTAAATAAGCAAATAATTAAAATATTTAATTTTGTATTATGTTATCTTAATGTATGGCATATTTAAAAATATCTTTTTATAAATTTAAAATTAGAATATCTTAAAAATTTAATATTGTTATACAAATCATAAAAAATTTAAAATTATAATCATCGATTGGATACCCCATACCATATCTTATAAATTTTACAAATCATTCTTGGAATCTGTTTTAAATTTAAAATTATCTGCTGTATAAATTTCACATTAATTTCAAAGCAATGGACATTGTTTAAGAAGCAGGATTTAAGCTATATCTTGTTCAAATAATAAGTATTTATTAATTCCAATACTTTAAAGAGAAATGGGTTATTTTTGAAGATTTTAAAATTATTCACAATAAGGACGTTTCCATTAGTATTGTCTGCAAATTGCTTTTTGACAAGTATGCAACTCCAAGAACAAATATGATAGTTGATAACAAAACTGGTTAAATATATAAACTGCTTAAATATATATATACTGTGGTAGAATAATCATACGAATATAATTTCAGTGCCGTCTTACTGAGACATAGAAGACATCAGTATGAATGTGCAAACTAATGAAAGGTAGAAAATACTGCAATTACATATATGTACAAATGTGTGTATGTATATAATACTATGTACAAAAAATTATTAAATGGAAATGTGCTACATTAAACTCTTATTTTTACGAACTATTGGCCAATCCCTATATAATTTCTTGGAATTAATAGTAATTATTTTTTCAAATGTTCGTTTCTGACAATGTTTTATTCTGTATTTTTTTACCATTTTATGTTTTTTTTATATTTTTTATTTGATTTTTTTATATGGTATATGAGAACTTGATTCATTCTGTAACAACGTGCAAGTATTCCATTCATTCTGGGAACAATTGTTGAAGACATAGTTATCAGACATTTGACAGGAAAGAAGTGTGATGCTGAATTCAACTTTTGTGTTTTCCTGCGTAAGGACACAGAAAGAGGTATAAAATTCTTCACTCTCCCCCGTATGTTATAACATAGAAAGAGGGAAAACACTATAAAAGTCTGCGTTCTCTTGTTCTGCAGCTGGCTTCTCTTCATTTGAACAATTCAGTTTATGAAGTTTTGTTTGTCGGGAGAGACAGAGCCGATTTCGCTGACGATTTGTCGCTATTGAAGAATTGAAGGTGGTCAACAATTCAGCTAATGCTATGGAACTGAATTTAAATGATTTCAAATCATCAGGTGGTGGTTGGCTCCGAAAACTTAAAGTCAGACATAATTTGAACTTAAGAAAAATGTGTAGTGAAATTTAATCAACAAAATGAAAGTAAGAGTTATTTTTAAATAGGAATCCTATTTTGCATAATTTTCTTATAGTGCATTCTAAATAATTCTTAAGGTATTTCTAATAAAATTTTATTTACAAGGAAAATTAGTTTGGTATAAAAAATCATATCTTAATAATTTAGTATGTTATTTTTCTAGTTTATGAGCCTGCAAATGTAACTTATTTTTATATTGAGAAAAATGCATGAATTATTTCAGCAAATGTATCAAAAAAAGCATCAAATATTCAATGTTTCTAGTAAAAAAAACATTTTACATGCTAATATGAAGAAAATATAATGACCTTAAGTATGGTCATTCACTTAGACACAAACATTCAAATACTCATTATACATAGATGGGAATAAATTTTGACTGTCTATAAGATAAGGGGAAGATATGTCACATTTATCTCTAACAGTTTTTCTGATACGTAAAATTATATATGAAAGACTCAAAAAATAAAATATTAGGGTATATATTGAAAATATATCTGAACAAGATTTTTTTAATTTAGCTGTTAAATATTAAATTCATCGTCCAACTTATCTAGTGGTCAGCGCGGATAAGGAGGTCCTGGTTTCGAATCCCGGTTCGGGCATGGATGTACTTTCTCTTTCTATCTAACCTGTCTTTGTCCTTTCCTTGTATGAATGAGGTGAGAATGGTTATCTACCCTATACAACCTGCGCTATACCTATGGCATGTGTATAGAGCAAAGTCGTACTTTCGTCTTCATGGTGCTCTGATTAAAACGAAAGACGCTCTCAATTGACTTAAATTCACATAGCCAAGTCATAGCGAGCTTGGCTTGTCCAAGTGTCATTAGAAACAACAACAAATATTAAATTCAATTTAAACCTAATTCATAATTAAGTGACTGAAAAATTGTGTATAATTTTTTAAAACTCTAATCATATTGCCACATTGATTATAGGAAAATAAAAGTAAAATTATAGTAAATCATAAACTTTGTGAAAATTTTAGTGAAATTATTACTGATGGAGAGTGATTGAGCTACATTCCAAATCAAAATAAACTTTCTACGACTGGTATAACATCGAAGTTAACAGTTGTTTGTATATATTTCAGAAAATGACAAAAAAATATGCAATATTATCAATGCCTTTGGAAATTTATTTATTCACTAAGTTAATTTCTAAGAAAACAATGAAGTGAGGATGTTAACCTGAGATATACAGAATAGATAACTAGAAATAGTTTCAGAATGCTCTTAAATTCAATTAACATTTGATTTTGTTTTTTATACATATTTGTAATAAGATAATAAACATCATATAAATAGTTATTAAATAATTCTAAATTAAAATTATTTGTAAGGTAACTATTATTTTTTGAGTTAAAAATGTTAAATTTATTTATTTTTGTTCATATAAACAAATGGAGCTTTTATGTAATTTCTAATGACTTTTAATTGTATTTAGTTTTATAAATTAGTTTAGATATAATACACCATGAATTTTGTTTATTCATATGGATATGATAGACACAATGATGTTAAGCATTTCAAAAACTAAAATAAAGAATTACAGTTAATCACTTTTTGTTATAAAGGAAGATAAGTTTTAATGTTTTGGATTTTCATGTGATGAAAAGTTCCGAAATTGCTATAATATTATCTTTTTTTTCCTCTGAGTTTATAATGAATTGCAAAATATTTTTAAGCATAAATAAACGAGTTTACTCTTATAATATGCAATTCTACTTTTAATCCTACAATTAAATAATATTATTTAGCCATCATTATATGAAATTTTGGTAATTTCACATGTTAATTCCAAGCGATTCAATACAGCATCACAGTTTGGTTCTTATTAAATGAAATAATGCCTTTTTTCATGCTCAACTGAAAAGATGCCAGAAAATGCTATGTTACTCCTATTTAAATATTAATAATAATTTAACCATATTGTTCATCATTTAAGAGCCCTTATTAGGATTATATAGCTCTCAAGAAAAATTATACAGATCTGGTGTTGAAATTCATACTTGGTGACAAGGATCTTATTCAAATATATATATGACAGGAAGTTACTAACAATAAATTTCAATAAATATATAAGTAAATTGTAATATCAAATCTAGTTAATATTTACGACAAAAGTAATTGAGTTAATTATGTTCAACATAAAAGGAAACACTAATAGAAGTCATCTTAAAAAATTCCAACAAAATATAAAAAAGAGTTCAAGCAAGTCATTCAATCTGATGATAAATATCAAGAATTTAATTATATTTTTCTGCACTCTCTAAAACTATTTTAGTGCATGTTTGCTAATAACTAATAATATAGGATTAATTAAATATGAAATGTAAAAAGGAACCCATTAAGTATATATTACATTAGAGACAATTGAGAAGACAATGACAATAGGAATTAAATAAAAATAATACTCTGCTGTCTGTTTTGTGAAAAAAAGCCTGAAATTGACCCTATCATCTAGGATTACATAATATGTTTACATCAAATGATTGCTGAATAGCCTTTCTTCTGTAATAACTGTATAGATTTACTACTATATATTTATATTTACCGCTATATCGATCCTCGAAGAATGAGGATGCTTCTAGATTTTGTTGTGCTTCATTTATAAAAAAAGATCTATCTAATTCATCGATAGTGTTTGTCTGATTTGCTGATTCAAGACCACAAAACATAAAATTGCTCATGTGAAAATCAACTCGTATATGGATCTGAATCACACAGTTCTAAAAAACAATGTGTTCTTAGGTTTTAATGAAACTACGAATTTGTTCGTGTTAAAATTTTATGTTTGTCGAATTTGCACTCTCGTAAATAATAAGTCACATTTATTTCATAGTAATATATGTTGAATGATTATTTAAAAATTCCTACTTCATTAAGTGCTGTTTTAATGATGTAAAGTTACGCAGAATAAAGGAGAAGAATGTAATAACAAAAACATAACATTATGTAAAGATAAAGCAAAAACGAATAACAAAAATATGCAATACATTTCAAATCCGATCCAAAAAATAGAGATATGTATCATAATTGAAATATTTTAATCCCCTTGAAAAAATCATGGGGAACATACGAATTTTATGATATAATTTGAATTAAAAGAAAAATATTTTAATAAAATTGAATCAAACACCAACTACATTAAAAAAGGCTAAAAACATGAAAAAACTATAGAAAAATGCAAAATTGTATATACTCACAAAGTAAATTCTATTTTAAATCATACAACTGAATTATAACGTGATATGAAAATATTTAAATGAAAATGAAAATAATTTGAATACTGGAAAAAGTCAGTTTATTCAAATAACCTTGGAAATATTGAACAACTATCACAAAGTATTCAGAACAGAATGCGACAATGGCGCTGTTTTTCAAAGAATCAGGTTTGTTTAATAGGCATATAAAATGTGCTCTTGCTTATATAACTTGTTATATCAAAATCACAAAATATCTTAAAAAACATAAAATCATTTATTTCGGAAATTTAAAATTTTGCACAAAAGAGCTTCCTTTCTTTATTTATACAAATCGAGCAACTATTATTTAATTTTGTCTAAATATTTAAATTGTCTAAACCGTTAGTTCTTATGACTTACTTGTAAACAATTAAGAAACCAAAAATAAAGTTTTATTAAATAATGGTTGAAAAAAACTTAGAGCAATAGATTTAGATAAAATACTTGATGTGAAAGCTCATTTTATTATATTTCTTTTGCTTTTTATTTTCCTGTTAATGATAGGTAACTTATAAAAATTAATATCAGAATAAGGAATGTGTTCTGCATTAATCTATAGAAATGTTTGCATAGAAAACAATGATAAGTATTTTTATGAAATTTTTCTTCAGTTAAATATGCTTTAAGAAGAAGAATTAAAATAGTAGAATTAGTTTTTTAAGTTTTTTAGTTAAATTTAATTGTTATTTATAAGATATTGTATTTTTCATATTTTTCTTTGTCAATAAGTAAAATACACTTATGTAACTATCAAAGTAATGCAGCTTAAGAAATAAAGCTGGTGCATTTAAAAAAATTAAATACAATATCCACATATATTATCATAATAACTTTATTGCACATCCATATAATACAAATATAAATAAACAAAATATAAACATGTAACATAAGTAAACAAACAAAATTAATGAAAATAGATAATGTCAGCTTATAGACATTTTTAAATTAGTATATCTAAAATAATCTTGTCAAATTTGAATTCAAGGAAATTTTATAAATTTGTATTCTGACAAATTATTTAATTCTTCCATGTGATGCAGTTATATTTCATTTCTATTTCTTTGATTTATGTATGATTTTTATTGTAAACTGAAAAAAATTGTGTTAAAAATTTTATATTTTTACACATAGAATAAATTTTACAAGAATGACTGATTTTTGTTTATTAATAAGATAACTATAAATGAGTTTTTAGTAAGCACATTCGAGATTTTAAATATATTTACAAAGATAAAGAAAACAATTTTAAAGACTTTTTGAAATTTTAAATTTAAATGATACTCTCATAAAAGTGTAAATCAACGTAAGATGACATTATTTGAAGTTATTTAAAAGCAACAAAGTAATTTTAATTTTGAAAAACGAAATGTTTACTTCCATTATACACATACAAAATAACAATTTTCTTCTACTTTAATGGTTTCACTTTTCATTTGCATTTCAAAGAAAAATCGTTACACGCCTGTATTTTTTTAACTCTCTACGGAATATGATTCAAGTTTATCTCTATACGTTTCTGATGTAAAGAATTTAAATCAATATAAAAGCAAATAAAAGTTAACAATGAATTTCTTAATATATTTCCTTAAGAAGTAGAATTTCTTATAAGAAGTAAAAAAGAGGAGAAACTGAAGGCATTGGTGTAATTTCCTAATTGATTTGAACTGAAAGTTTCTTAGAAAAATTATTAGAATTACCTTGAGTTCATAAGTTCATTTATAATTCAGTTTATAATTCGGAAAATATTTCACATTTCAAGTTATATTGAATATCTCTGTTAAAATGTTTGAAAAATATATGTGATAATTACAAAATTGTCCGTTTTTGCTTTATTTAAAAAAAACAAACATTTTTTTTTGGATCATCTGTTAAAATACATTAACACTTATTTTGGAAGTAATAGAAGGGAGTGCTGAAAAAGTAAAACTACATAACAAAAACTATTTACCAAAAAGCTTCACCAATATTAACATATTACAAATCAAAGGCAATATATAACCTTCAGTTCATTTAATAAAATATCGATAGTACTATTTTACGAACTCTTATTTCTATAATTAAGAGTTTGTCGTGAAATGTTATATTCTCATTATTACATTCAAACATAAAAAGTTACGCATAAAATTGTGAAGAACCAAATTCAAATTAATGTTCCTGTACTATGTTAAGTCTTAAAATTTCTGTGATTCTATCAATTACTCTGTTATAAAATAAGCAAATTGTTTCTTCTATTTTCTTTCTATTGACTGGTTTATAAGTAGTTGTGTACCTTCACTCTAAACAATTCTGCTAAATTCATTGATAATCTGTTATTAAATGGTATTCTAGACTATTAATATTTGTACACAAAATGGAAAGCTAACCTGTGAGCTATTGATCAAAATCCCGTGGTACTCTCAGTTAAACTGTCAGATCGGTATGTAATAACTAACGTCTGTGATTACTTTTGTTATATAATAATAATATGACTTATGCGATAATGATATACTATTGAAAATTATTTTAAAATATTATGAATATTAAAACAAAATTTTTATATTTAAATCTCTCTAGAATTTCATTATCTGATATTGGTTAACCACAAAGCATTGAAATCAAAATCAAACAAAAGACTTAAATTATTTTGCATGTTGGATAACTTTGTTTAGTTACCATAGAAAATTCATTCATTTGCAGCTTTTTATGAAAAAGTGGTTAACATTTTAAGTTTATTAATGATAAATAATACTGTATCAAAAATATACATAGAATTTAACCAAATAAATCTTTATTTCCTTAAATGAATAATAAATTGAGAAAAACTAATGCTTATATTCAAATAAAAAATACAATTTCATATACATATATACATATCATACTTTTGTTTATAAAATATTATAATGGTATCCTTTTTGATCATTTAAAATTTATCAAACATAACTTCATAAATTAAGTTTAATAGATTTAAACTATTTATTAAATATCTTCTCTATCTGGTTTAAACAAATATAGTATGTTAAATTTTAAAGTATTTTATAAAATATGTTTTAGCACCAATTTTATAAATAATTATATCATAATAAAATATTTTTAAAAATACTAGTTTCTTTAAATCGTAAATAGAGCTAAAAAGACGATATAGTTTGAAGAAAATTTCAAAAATTATAATGTGAAGAACCATATTATTTATCTTTGAATACAAATAGAATTTGTCAATAAAATTTTATTAATTATTTTGGAAAGGCATTGACTTAAATATCATTAAATAAATAGTAAATTCTACAAAATGTTCTCCGTTCACATTTAACATCTTCCAATTACTGTCTATCAAATTTAACCATAAATGGTTAAATTTGATAGACAGTAATTATATCTGATTATATTTGATAGACAGATAGTAATTATATTTGATAGATATATCTGAAGCTAATTATAATATTAGTTAGGTTTCTTATAGTACTCTGCAATCCGCGTTTTTAAGCTCTATTACGAGTTGTATTAGCTATGATGTGTGTTCTAAACATGATAGTTAAGTAGTGAAAAACAAATTCGTTATATTGTTTCGTTGAACAACAGGTAAAAACGATACTGCGATGGTGTGATAAATCACTTAACCTATTATATATTTACTTGCATTGTCATATTGTGATCATGCTAAGAGATGAAACGATTGGGTTGCAGTGATTATATTATACATGGTATAAAATATACTAGATATTGTAATTATATTTTATACCTTGTATGAACAAAAGTCTGTAAAATGTCGATAACGATGGCAATATTATCAGAAATTGATTGCTGGAATAAAATTGTTGAAAAACAAAATGAAACTTTTTAGAAAAATTTTGTTTTGATGATAATTTCGGTAATTATTTTTGAGCCAGCGTGTTTAATTCTCTCAGAACATAAAGCGTATTCCTGAAAAATCATTGCCTAAATTGGATCTATGAAATTTGAAATACATGGGCAAAACTTTAATAAACCAACAATCAGTTAATAGACTGTTGCGTTTCTGAGGAAGTCTCAAATACTTGCATTGAATTATTTTCAAATATAATGCAAATTTTAGAGAGAGAGAGAGAGGGCAATTGTGTGTGATTCCTATCCGCTTACTTACTAAATTTCTAGTATGAAGCAAGCCAATTCTTATACTAATGCAGTGAAATCTTTTTTTAAAAAATATATGATTGTTTAAAATTGAATGGCCATTCATTTTAATTTTTTCTTTTATCTGGGTGATTTTAGTTTCATGTTGAAATCAAAAAGAGGAAGAAAACTTACATAAGAAAGATGGGCTGTGAAATTTAACAAACTTAAAGTAATTTTTACTTCATTTCTAAATTTTGGTTACAGCGTTTCAAATCGAACTGAAGATTCTTCTTCAGATTCAAAATTTCTTGTTTATCACAACATTACAGAAATTCTTTTTGCTTCAAGAATGTGGAGGTGTGCGTTTTTTGTCCCTTTTAAATTTGTCAGCTACATAATTGCTGAAGATAAATGAAATATGGTTTTTTTTTCATTTTTTCTACATTCGCATAATGTACATTTAAAATACACTGCTGGCCACACAAATTACAACACCAAGAAAGACAAGAGATATCACAAGAGAGTTCATTTTATGGATAACATGTTGACCACAAATATAAAATGATTAAAGTTATAGACTTGTGTGAAGTGTGTTTCCTGCAAAAAAACTGTTGCTAGAATATCCGCCAATGTGGGATATCACCACTGCCAAATGTCTCGACATTGATTCAAAGAGACTTTGGATGTGTTCTTGGGGTTCAGCAGACCAAGCAGCTTTCACACGTTCCAAAAGGTGATCTGGTGTGGCAGCTGAGGATGTAATCTGGGTCAATCGTTGAGCAACCATGTTCCCTATGTTTTCTATCGGCTAAAGATCCTGACAGCGAGCAGACCAGGAAAGCAATTCAATATGGCGATTGACGAAGAACACTTGGACAATGCGTACCGCGTGTGGTCGTGCATTATCCTGTTGAAATATAGCTGTGGGTAAGCCGTAAAGTTTAGGAAAGATAAGGAGATACTAAGGAAGGCACCTGATCAGTGTGTAGTTTAATAGGTATCATCTTCCTTCGTAGAATTCCAGCAAAATAAAGACACACCTTACAAGGTCTCCGAGTGTTTCTCGTTCATAGCAGCACAGAGGACTTAATTGAAAACCAAAGAAAGAGTTACAAGATAAATTTACAAAGTAATGAGCAAACAGTGGTGCTATTTACAAATGAAGTAAGGTAAAATAAATGAAATACATGACAAAAAAGATGTACAAATAGTGAGTCGTTTCACAAAAAATTAAAAATAAAGTCCATAAAAGTTCTTAATAACAACTCGAATATTTCATTAAAGTGTATTAGGTGATGAAAAAAGAGTCCATCAAAGTCTGTATGAAGTACGCAAGAAATTCAAGTCCGATTCCAAGAAGTTTCAGAGTTGGAGAAGAAGCAGGAAAAGAACAGCATCCAGTTCTGAGAGGTGCGAGGTGTGGAGTATCCTCAGAAAGTTAGATGTTATTATGCCGGAGATGAAGCCTTGCACAGATCCAGGCCATTACAATTGAGGAAACTAATTATACAAATGATTTTGTGCATTACGTGTGGTGAACTGATGATATGACGATGGAGTACGGCAGTGTTGATCATTGATTCAGGGTTTCCGACACGTCAATTTGAAGTTAATGTGCAGTCGAAGATGTTATGGTCCAGATCTCCGATGTTGTTGCAGACGCAGTTATTAGAAGATGAAGTTAAGGAAGGACAACTGCCTTCAACACCTCGGAGATATAGTACTGGCTCCTTAAAGTAACGGCAATGCGTATTAAAGGAGTACTAGAGTGATATCTAATACCACTTTATACCATAATACTCAGTGCACGATCAATGTGGTGATGCATTACGCAACTGTTTAGTATTCTCTCTCCATGGTGTCTCCAGACTCGAATGCGACCATCGCGTTGTTCCACAGAGGAATATGACTATTCAGAAGAGACAATTTTAGTCCATTCTGCCGTCCACATCCTTCTTTCATCGCAATACTGGTGGCGGAGATGTCTGCGGTTCTGCGTCAAGGGTAGACGAAGTAATAGTTGTCTTGCTAACAGATCACTCTACTGTAAACGGCATCGAATGATACGTGCAGACACTGGATGATGCGTTACAGACTGAATGCGCTGGGCTATGATTGTGGCTGAGCGATCCATCCCTGCCATGCGCACAATTTGAATGGCCTGTCATCACGTGAAGTGGTGCACTGAGCTGGATCCGATCGAACGAGTCTGTCCGTCGTTCCCTCCTGCATCCAACAATCACATATCCACATTACAGTTGTTTGGTTTCGACTACCGATTTCCTTGAAAGGTAAACCACAACCTCACGAGGCCACTATCCTTCCTCTGTTGAACTCTGATACTTTATCAAAAAATTATCGCTGTTTTGCACAAAGCATAATTAATCGTATAAAAAAACCAACTTGAAATTGTCGAAACCTCAAAGCCTTAAATAGCACTTTGAAGTGTCACCAAAAGTCACGTGATGTGCATGTGCGCCAAAATTCAAATAATTTGCATATCTCACCTCTTCTAAGGCATGTTATGTATTTCATGTTATTTGCATTCTTCCGTAAGGGTGTTGCATTTGCGATATGAACAACAATGTAATAATTTTTATTTTTTCTTATTGTTAAAAATATTATTTGACTCTTTTAACCAATTTGTTTTAGACTTTCCAAAAATGCTGAAGCTTGATATACACTTGATTGTGAGTGAGAAAATTCTCGACTTTTATATTTATTAGCTTTCTAACTACCAGGAATTTTTAAGCGTTCTCTTCTCATTCGATTTATTTTTAGCTAATTCATACGGAATGATTCTTATTGTGATTCTGTCGTTTTCTGACGCTTAACAATTTAAAAAAGTTGAGTTAATAATAATCAATGTCAAACAATCCTTGGAATTTGGGCAGATTACTTCTCATCACATGATCTTTAAAAATACTCCCGTATACTGCTCAAGATTCATTGAAATATAATGGCAAAGCTATTATATTGATAGGATGACTGATTGACGTTTCAATTTTGTGCTGCTTTCTATTGTTTGTTCAATTGAATGAAATAACACTTTTATTTTGAAAGTTTGAAAACATTTTGTGAGATTTATTCGCTTTCTCCACTCATTGTGGTAAATTCAATAAAAAGAGGGTACAGAGTTTGGTGTTTAGCAAATTCTACGTTTGGACATATTTAGAAATTTGAAATTTATTATGGGGAAGAATCTTGTGATAACAAGTCTAAGACATTGGGTTTATAAGAAACAGAAGTTACTAAACTAAAGATGGGAAACTCACAGATAGTCTTATAAGTCAATATAACTATTTTCCATCTTTTAGGTTTGCCAAAAACCTACTTGCAAATTGTCTAATTTCTGGGAGAACTCTGAGGCCATAAAAAAGGATCTTCCACAAATGCTGAAAGCTAATGACAAACTGAGAAGTATACGATCAACATTCCGAACTAAGGATGTTGTTGCTGCAACAAAGTTAAAGGAAAATAAGGCTGTTGCCTTGTTGGTTATTGCTCAGAATCCTGTGATTATGATATCTGTAAATCAGACAAAAAAATGAACCTAAATGTATAAAAGGTATCTTTTTCAAAAGTTGTTGCTGTATATATGAATATTATGGCAGGAGTTGATCAGTTCAATAAAAAAATAAAGATATCGAATAGGAAGAAGTTCTGTAAAATCGTATCCTTTATTTTCTGTTTGATCTTGCCATTCTAAATAGTTTTATATGTTGCAAGTGAACAAAATAAGCAGAAATTTAAATCAGATAACATTCTGTGCAGCATTAGCTCGTCAGCTTTTTGAAGGATATTCATCAAGAAAGAGGAAAAGACGTCCTGCTAACTTTCAAACAAAGACAAGCGCATCTTCAGATGATGCGCTAAGCTGGAGTGAGAAATCATACCAAAGATGTTTTCCATCTATAGATGATGTAGTGAATATAGTAGAAAGGTACAAAAAGAGGACCCGTTACATGTGTGTGCAGAATGTTATGTAGCCTTGATATGTAACATAATTCTCATCTTCTCATGTCGAATAATCATCATTGAATTTGATATTTTCATGACTATGAATGATTCCTTGAGAAGTATTCTTCCCAAACCTAAAATTTAAAATGTAAATATAAAACTCAGCAATATAAAAAATGTATATCTTTAAATGCTATTTTGTTTAATCATCAATTAAGGATGAAAAACTGAGAGAAATTCAAAAGAGAAATAAATGACAATGAATGAGTTAAAAATAGTAAATACTGTTATTTTTCTAAATTGTAATTTTTCCTCGAAAGTTATATCTAATTTTTTAGACTATATAAGTAAGTATGCGTATTTTGTTGGATGCCCAAC